>JABASD010004643.1:0-14754 GCA_019776165.1 Pogonognathellus flavescens
ACCAGGGACACCTCATGCATGATGTTCAAAAGTTGTGGCAATTATAGCTAGATAAACAGAAAGAGCGACAGATAGATATATTAAATTTGGATTTCATATATAAAATTGGATTAATATTAAGTCATAGATATATCGATATGAGGTCCTACTGCCAAATACTGTTCACACAAAAATGATACAAGAACATTGCAAAACAAAAGAGCTGATTTCTGATTTTCAATTAATAATACAACAATCTTTGTGTAAACTAATTTGATTTTCCAATTATTAATTAGCGCACGCTACTTTATAAGAATGTTGGCCCGGTGGCTACGTCTGTCCGTCCGTCCGTCTGTGACACGATTATCTCTCGAACGGATGAACAGAATTCTTCCAAACTTCTCATGCGTGATCTACGAGTCCCACCAAAGGTCACGTTCGTAAATGGGGTCAATCGGTAAACTTCTTCATTACCTTTGAACTTGCAGAATAACCGCTGTTTGTGACACCAATAACGCACAAACGGATCAACTGATTTCGTTCAAACTTCTCATGCGTAATCTCTGAGTCATATCGGAGGTCCTGTTTGCAAATGATGTCACTCGGTCAGCCCCGTCATGACCTTTGACCAGTTAGAGTGACTACTGTCTGTGACAACGATAACTCAAAACGTGATTAACAAAACTGCTTCAAACTTCTCATACATAATCTCTGGGTCCTCCTGAAGGTCAAGTTATCAAATGGGGTCAACCGGTCAACTCTTTCATGGCCTCTGACCTTTTTATTGCGCTAATTTATTACGTCCTCTTTGAATGGTTCATTTCACGGAAGAATGAATTCTTCCATGGTGTTTCCATGCATGCGTTCATGTTGTTTTAACTGGTATTTTTGCTTGAATGTCTCTTCACAACTTGAGCATTTGAAGGGTCTGTTTCCAGTATGAGCTGTTTCGTGACGTTTTAAGCCAAGTGCAGTCTGAAATGACGATGAACAAACAGAACATTTGAACATTCTCAGTTTCGTATGACATTTTTCGTGAATTTTTAAGTTACGTGAACCTCTAAACGATCTTGGACAAATAGAACATTTGTACATGTCCGCTGCATGAGTCATTTCATGATGTTGTAACTGTTGTAAAGTTCGACATTTATGTGGACAAGTAGAACATTTGTACGGTCATTCTTCCGTATGACACATTTCGTGAATTTTCATATTATATGATTTTGTAAACGGTCTTGAACAAAAAGAACATTTGTAAGGCATTTCTTCAGTATGAGTCATTTCGTGATATTTTAAGTTCTGTAAATTTATATAGGATTTTGAACAGAAAGAACATTTGTGCGGTCTCTCTTCAGTATGCACTTTTTCGTGAGTTTTTAAGTAACGTGAACCTTTAAATGATTTTGGACAAAAAGAGCATTTGAACCGCCTATTTTGAGAGTGCAAACTCACATGTCTTTTCAAGCCAACAGAGGCACTAAATGATTTTGAGCAAACAGAACATTTGAAAGGTTTATCTCCGGAGTGAAATATTTCGTGTGCCATCAGATTACGTGAACTGTTTCCTACTGATTTAGAACTGAAAGAGGACTTGAAAGGTCGTTGTCGTTGTGCAATGTGCAACTTTTCATGTAACTTCAGTTTACCAGGATCCAGGAACGATTTATCGCAAATGGAACATGGGTAGCGATCCACATTGTAGTGACATTTCTCGTGGTCTTCCAAATCGCACAATTTATAGAAACCCTGTCCACAAATAGAACATTTGTAAAGGGGGCTTTCTTCAATATCTTTGTCCTTCTCACATTTTAACGTTTCTTCTTCTACAAAAACTGACACGTTTACCGGCTGGGCAGAAATAAGCAAACTATTTTCTTGAATTTCAGGCGACACAGACGGCTCATCCGGAAATATATTTTCGTTTGGAAGATTATTATTGCGCCTGCTCAACCTGGAACAATTTTCCAGATCAGTTGTATCTATGTCACACCTGCTGGATATTTCATCAGCGACGAGGTTCGCTTTTCGGATTTTACAAGATTGTAGTCCTGCAAAAAAGTTTTGAATAAAATTTAAATAATTGTTTTGATGGTGTAGGTATTTTTACTTATTTAATTATCTTGTTATATATATTAAAAATAAATTTTGTGTCCAAGGAGATACGGTGGGGCACATACATCCCCAAATTACGGGAAAAACTCAATTGTTTAATCTTATTTTATTAGTCCTTACTTTCCAGCTGAATAATTGGCATTTTCAAACATTTTATCAAATCGGCCATTGATGTTGTTATCGTTTGTTGACAGCCTTGTGTAATTGTTCCTGGCTTTCGTTGATTGGGCTGGATTTGTTCGATATCAGAACCAACTACTTTTGAAGCAGTTTCATCGTAGGAAAATTTAACTTCGATCCCACAGTCGTCTGAATGAATAATATTTTCATCGTCATCTACGTCCGATCCGAGATCGTTGACCAGGTCGTCTATTTCGGTCGTCCCTGAAGTGTTTGTCGGTCTTCCCTGAACCATTTCCTTCTGCACAAGCAAGTTTTTAGACACAACCGTGGAATTATGATCAGAACTGTTTAGATCCGTTACACATTTGTCTTTTCGTGGAGCTGATATATTGTTACTACGGCCATTATTTTCAGCATTGAAATTATTTCGTCGCTCTAGAACATTTTCCAAAAATAATGAACGTAATTCCGAAATTTCCTTTCCTAGCTTTTCAAATTGTTTCTCGAGTAGTATTAGTTCAACTGCAGACTCATGGCAATAATTGCAACATGATACTGATGGTGTCTCATTTTGGAAAGACGGTATGGTGAAAGAAGTGTCCACATAAGTACTACAAATTTTGAAGATTTTTTCCGATGTCACAATTGTCAAATTCGTGTTGTTTTCACTGTTATAACAGATCCAACAATTTTTATTTTGTGAAACTTCTAGCCTATCCATCTTTCTAAATTGCTGATTTCAATTTTATTCTTCAATCAAATAACAACATTATTATTTAAATTAATATAATACTATTTGTCAACAATTGTGAACTGATAGTTTTAGTTGTTAGTAGCAATTAGTAAATGCCAACAAAACGAAACAGTATTGTGGTTATCTATTTAAGCACATTCCTTCTTGTGTCTTGTTTTGCTTTTTGTAATATTGATCTTGTGTGCGCCTGTGCGCGTATATTCCCAGGTTTCTCCTGACAAAATCGGAGTTACACGTTTTAGTGTACATGTGTAGGGGAGAAGTGGGACTGAAAGTAATGCAGTAGAACAATAAACCACTATTGTAAAGATTGTAAGAAGTAACGAAGTGAACGCTGCTGGAAAAAACTTTTTCTTCCCAGTATCCTAGAAAATTTTCCAATTTTTTTGGTCACAAAATGAACTGGAAAAAATTTGCGAGTATGTTTTTCGCAATTTTTTTTTGCCTGTGGTTTAATAACAAAGTTTTCGGCAAAGCCGAAAATTCTAGAACAGCTTTCTGGGAGAAAAAATCTGTATTTTTAAATTTAAGAGAACGGAAAATATGTGCGGAAATTTTATTTATCTGACTTGAAAGTTATTTCTACTTAACAGTTTATAAACTATAACTAGTTAGATATCTAACTATTGCTGACCTTAAGTGGGAAGCACACTTTCCGTGATCGACTGAGAGGTCGCCGGTCAAATTAGAGGGAAACAGTTTGTATAACCAAAACCACGACACGTAGCCAGTGTAAGGCCCACAAATAGGTTTCAAATGTGATTAATCAGCAGAAATAATTAAAAAATTTATCAAATTATCGCGCAGTGCAAGATTTTTTTTGTAATTTTATGGAAAAAACGTATACTTTATCGGATACTTTTAATAAAATGACTACCATTACCAACGTTAAGAGCAGGAACCGTTTGGAACCGGACGTCTTGAACCCGGACCGAACCGGAACCAACGTTTTCAGAAACCGAACAGTGGCGTAACTATAATTTGGGGGCCCCTAGGCAGACACGTGTTAGGGGCCCCTCCGATTTCAGTGAAGCTGAATATGATTATGAATGAATATCAGCACTACCAAATGTAATACAACATTATAAATAATCGCACATGTACTGTAAATTAATTGCCTTCAAACTGAAATATGCATCCGTTTTGTCATTTTCAATGCACTAATATCATAGGAAAATTTTGCAATAAATAAAGCGCCTAAAATTTGCACGGAACGAGCAAATGTGATTATTTTATTGCCCTGCTGCTCTGGGACATGACATTCCTATAAACATGCACTCAGGTGGTCATTTTAAGGGGAAAAACCGAGATTAAAAAGTTTCAAAATCAGTCTAATTTTAGAGAGCAATTTTCATGAACAATAACCAACAAAGAAGCATATTAAATTTTCATCTTTAACATGCAAAATTATCGAAATATGTAAGCAATAAAAAGCATTATCATCTGAATATATGAAGCAATTGAATCAAATGTATGCATTTTTAAAAAGTATAGATGTCCGTATAGCGAGGGAATTCATACAGTGTGTAGTGTGTATAGGTATAAGTTTCACGAGATTAAAAGTGTAACACTCATTTTACTGGGAATACAACTGAATTCACTTAACATTTTTTCACTGAAAGAGAGTAAAATCCTTGTGTAATGTTTATAGGGTATATTATTTATTTTTCAATTTTTCATAAAAGGGAATTTTTTGAAAAACAAAATTTACTGTTTTTTTAACTCACAAAATATTATCAAAATTAAAGCCACTGCAAGGTTCATCAGAAAGACGTGAAACAATGATACAATTATATTGAATTTATAATTATACCTAGCTTTCACTTTTCAAAAAACTTCTTAAACGAAAAATCGAGAAAGAGATAATGTACCCCATAAAAATTATCCCAGCCTTAAAGGAATTAGGGTTAACATGAATAGCATTATTAGCTAAAATAAAACCAACTGTGGTAGTTGTCGTTGTCTCTAGTTGCCCATACGACTTCTACACTATTAATGAGCACGGTTAAAATGATATTATTATCAATTTATGCAAACTTAAATCTCGCACTTAAATTAAGTTAGATCGAAAAAGCTCAAAGAATTTAACGTTGAACAAAAAATTGTACTTAAATTCTAAACAATATAAAGGAAAACGTGCAAAAAATTGTTAAAATATTGACTTTTTTATCAATCATTAGGTTGTAATAATAATTCTACTGTAGCTTTCAATAGATAATGGTAATAATCTTCATCAAACTAAATAGGAACGAACCAAATTATTTATTTTATATTTTTGTCATTAAAAAAACTAATTTTTCACAGATTAGGGGGCCCCCTGGACCTCGGGGCCCCTAGTCAGTGACTTGGCTGCCTTGGCCTATTTACGCCACTGAAACCGAACCGAAACCGGAACCCAGGTATCTAGACCATTCCCGGGAAATGGGAATTATCCAGGAAATTTACTATTATTTTTCAGCCAGGAAATAATAGCATTCGCTTTTTAAGTAGCATGCAACTTGTAATTAATAAATGAAATCTTGATCATTTAATGACATATTTCTGCGAATTTAATAATTGCTGAATATTTGGAACATTTTAATGCTTCGTTTCGTACTTTTCTCATGAAACTCATGATGAAATTTTTTTCTGATTGTTTTCATAATTGAAATTGTGATTTAGTTGTAGTCAAATTATATATACTAAATTCAAAATTTCGCTTTGCAATCAAATGTAGCATATTTTTTGATATTCATATTTGCTCGTATACCGTATGTATTTTGCAATGCACGTTATTTAAAATACTTTATTTACAATTTACCTACCTATTTAAAATAATAGCATGTATTTAATTACAAAATGTATTTTAGTAGTTTGTATGTCGAACATCCAAAAGCATTTTTCTGTTTTATTAATTTTATATTGTGAGAATACGGATTTGTCCCAATCTTGTTCATCATGGGATTGTAAAAAAGGGAATTTAAATGTTATCGATTCAAAGTTTTACGAGTACACCACTTATAAACCAGCAGCATTTTCCCTTGAAGAAACAGTTTGATTACGTTTATAGACAAGCGAATGCAATAAGAAGTTTGAATGCAAACGTAGAAACAAAAGCGTTTTGCGAATTTCCAGACAGACTTTCGGTACTTAAAACTAACCCTCACTATAAATACAAATAGGGAGACACAGTGTAACAACAACAGGACAACAAATATTGTATAAATCCTAAACGATATTGTCATGGAAAGTGGCAAACGACTAATGTATTGACTCCGCTCATAATTTCTATTTTCTCTGAAATGATTTTGATAGGATTCAAGAAGTTCTTTAATGTCTCCTATACCACTTAAAACCATTGTTTGATACGATTTTTTCAACATTGTTTGAAACCGACCTTTAAAAGACCAATAAGTGTTTTCACTGCTCTTTCCTTCGCTCAAAATGTAGCACTGATATCTTTCCTCTAGAATACAGAGTTGTTTGCTACGGTCAACTCTATAAAAGAACAACTTTTTCTCCGCCATGTAATCAGAATGATTTATTATATTATATGCATGCCATAACAAAATAAGGTAAAACTTAGGATCTGGGTAAGTATAATTGAAGAAAGCAAGATTGTATTTTTCAAACATTTCACACACGATAGTTCGTCGATGTAACCCACAACTGTACTGATTTTTGAAAATTAATAATTTGTATCCAGCTTCAATAAGTTGCGTGAAGTTTTCGAAAGGTTCAGCTTGATATGGGGCCAACTCTTCGGCCTTGACGAAACATTCGTAAAACACTGACAAAATCCATCCACAAAATGCCAAAACCAAAATTAATTTCTTGGAAATTGGAGTGTGGTCTTGACGGAATATAAGGGCGATCCCTGTCAACCACGAAAATGAATGTGATGACCTTGGACATTTTTTATTGTAAATATATGCATAAAGAGTTATCGCTAAATAAGATAGGCATATTAAAATCCATGATTCTACCTCGAAACCAATTTTTAGCCAAGAAATAAAAAGGGAAAGATTTTCTCTCTTTTTGGAACAATAAATAAAACCGCTTATTGACACAGAGTACGGTTCAAATTTCGTGGCTGGTAAGTCGTAAATATCTCGCAAATATTTGTCTACAATAACCAGCGCTTCCGCACAATATTTACATGTTGACCTATCATCTATTGGCGTCATATTCAAATGATGAGACAGCACACTTATTTTTAATGCCCTAGCGGTGCATTTCGTACGTCCTCTGACATTTGTACTTTTACCAAGGCAATCATATGAAAGATGCTCCAAACTTTCATCATAAACACTATTCCTTAATTTAATGTAATGTTGCAATTGTTGACTGTTAAAAATTTTCCAACGCCATACTGATTGCCACTGAGATGGATGTAGATTTTCATTTTCCAATGGTAACAAAACTTCACTATAAACGGATCGTACAAACATTTTTATACTCCAATTCGCGTCAACAAAAACGTAAATCATTCTGCCGTCAAATTGACGAGTGTGCTCGCTTACATCGTTTTGGTTCAAATATCTGTTCGTATGAGAATATCGAATTAGGATAAAATAACTCGAGTCTCTATCTAATCGGAAACTAGACATGGAATTAATTTCTTGAAGTGTGTGAAAATCCAATAGTGTGTTGACGCTGCATTTTTCCTTGCCGATGAATGAGTTATTGAAGAGTTCAGAGTACGCAATGCGTGCTTTTTCAGGATGTGAATAAACAGTCCAGGGGTGGTACTTTTGATTGTTAACTAGAAATGGGTCCAACAAATTAGAATTTGGCGATGACGTTAGATGGAAATCACAATTATCAAAATAATCTAGATGCAGCGGAAAATAGTTCAAACTGTTTGCAAATGTGAAGTAAAAATGTACAGTCATGCCAAGAAAAATCCGTTGAAAGAAAACAGTTTTTGCCATTTTTAAGCGAGTAGAAGAATATGAATCTTACTAAGGTGAAATTGTTTGACGGATTTAAGTAATATTTTCTGTTAACTTTTATATATTTTGTGTATCTTCTTTTTGAGAGTTATAATCTTGTCAGTATTGCTATGAAAAATAATTTGTAACGTCTTCAATGATGCCCAAATCAGAATGTTGGATTATCAAATCTGAATAGGACGTTTTATATTTAGGTTAAACAAATAGTCAAACTTTTCTAAGAACCTGTTGGCCTCGGTTTTCTTATTCAAGACATGTCGTGTGAATTTTTAATTATTGCCTAACCTTCGTTTCTAACAACATTCAAATAGTTATACACTAGCGTCCATTGTGGATTTATTTTTAAATCTAAAACCCGCAAGAATATTATTTTTCAGTAATAACATGTAAGTACATATTATGTCGAATAATAAATAGTACTATTTATTATTCGACATAATATTATCTTATATAACATAGCGATAAGTGCGAATTTATTATTAGCATAAAAATTATATTTTTAAAACTCGGGAAATTTGTATTAAAGAGATATTTCAACAGAAAAAGTGACACAAAATTTTATGTTTCCATATTAGGATAACAAAATGCGTTAGCCTGTTCACAGCGTTTGCTTTAGATGCATGACTAATGATTAAATCAAATCAAATCAAAACATGCCTTTATTGTCAAACACTCTTCAATTCTTATGAGCTGATTTCCAAGAGAGGACAGTCAAAAATGCAGGAATATACAGTATG
This sequence comes from Pogonognathellus flavescens, assembly GCA_019776165.1. Lineage (NCBI taxonomy): Eukaryota > Metazoa > Arthropoda > Collembola > Entomobryomorpha > Tomoceridae > Pogonognathellus > Pogonognathellus flavescens. Next base: position 8,640 of record JABASD010004643.1, read on the forward strand.
TTACAAATACACATGGGATTATGATCCATTAATAATTCGCATTTTACGAACAATGTCGCCAAGGGGTAAACATATTTATTAGATAAACATTAAATGCTTTATTACATGATACGACAGACAGACAGAAAACACATGATAAGACTTGACATACTTAATAAATTAGCTTGTTTACTTAAATGTTTTAAGTTGGTAACCAGTCCAATACTTACGTTTCTATATTATATATATACGTTGTTCAACAATATTATATATAATGTTGGAAACCTGTCATATTCTGTGGGCCAATGGCTCGCCGAGAATATTAAATAAATTCAATTCAATTGAATTCAAAAATATATTAGCTAACAGATTATTCACTGAGTCACTGGCGACTTCGGCATAGTTTGTTTAGATATTCTTTAGCAACGCTAAATATTCTTTAGTGTGTAATTTTAAGTGTATTGTTTATTTCGGTCATCCTAATCTTCGTATATAAATCGTCGACTCATTTTATAAGTCAGGAGTTAACGAACGAGTAAATCATTTTGACAGCCAGACTCATCTTCACTTAATAATTCAACAGTCCGCAATGCGTATTATGAAACGAAGTGATTGTGGACAAAAACAACATAATATGTACGTTTTATGTTCTTTCTCCAGTGTTAATTGTTTCGTGATATTTTAAGCCAACCGCACTCCGAAGTGATTTTGAGCAAAGAGATCATTTGTGCGCTCTCTTTCCAATATGAATTATTATGTGACGTTTTAAGTCAGGCAGAGATCCAAATGGTTTTAAACAAAACGAACATTTGTACAGCAATTCTCCAGTGTGAACTGTTTCGTGATATTTTAACCCAGCTGAACGGCGAAATGATTTTGAGCAAATAGAACACTTGTACTGTCTCTCTCCAGAATGAATTGTTTGGTGATATTTTAAGTGATTTTTTTGTCTAAACGATTTTGGGCACAAAGAACATTTGAACGGTTTCTCTCCAGTATGAGTCATTTCGTGAAATCTCAAGTCACGTGAATTTAAAAATGGTCTTTGACAAAAAGTACATTTGTACGGTGACTCTCCAGTATGAAGCGTTTCGTGAGATTTGAAGTAGTATGCATTTTTAAAAGATTTTGGGCAAAAAGAACATTTGAAAGGCCTATTTGGCGAATGTAATATTTTATGTTGATTTAAGTTACTAGCACTACTAAATGATTTTGAACAAATAGAACATTTGGACGTTGAATCTCCAGAGTGAAATATTTGGTGTGCACTCAAATTACGGGCACTCGGTCTTCCTGATTTCGAACTTAATAAGAAATCGAAAGGTCGTTTTACAGCCTGAAAGCTTTCATGTATCTTTAGTCTACTATGATTCAGCAATGATTTATTGCAAATGGAACATGTATACTGGTGCGCATTGTTATGGAATTTATCGTTGTGTTTCAAGTCACACAGTTTAAAGAAATCCCGTCCACAAATGAAACATTTGTGTTGGCTGTCTTTTTCTATACCCTTGCCACATTTTACCGTTAATTCTGCTGGATTAACTGACGCATTCAACGGCTGGGTATAAAAAGGCACACCATCTTCTTGATTTTTAAACAACGCAGTTGGCTCAGGCGACGAAAATGTGTTTTCGTAATTATTACCCATATCCAAGCTGGTACGGTTTTTGGGATCAATCATTTCTAATTTATTATTACTAGATGTTTTGTCAACGATAATCTTCGATTTTCTGTTGTTATAAGACTGAATTCCTGCAAAAAAGTATAAAATGGAAATATTCGTCAGTTTTATGTTATAGCAAGCACATACGATTTTTAGCGAACATACAATAATATACATACAATATATACAATAATTTTTTTAAGACCAATCGCATAATGGGGACAGATATTTGTGCTCCATTTTTCTGAAAAACCCGTGGGTTTTTGGTTCCATGTAGAATGACAGGCCGATAGTAGCTTTAGCTACTAAATATTGAATGTTTCCGATTGACTCCTTTTCGAACTTGACCTTTGGTGGGACCCAGAGATCATGCATAAGAAAAGTAGCTTACACTACTTAATAATAATATATTAAAACGTGCGAATAATATTAAGTCTTACTTTCTAGCCGAATAATTGGCATTTTTAAACATTTGGACCAATCTGGCATTGATGTTTTGATTGTTTGTTTACAGTCGTGTGTAATATTTCCTGCCATTTCTTGATATGTGCCGATGTTTTCGATATCAGAGCCATCTACTTTTGAAATTGAAACTGTTTGGTCGTGATAAAATTTAACTTCGATCTCACAGTCATCTGGATGAAAATGATTTTCATCGTCAACTACGTTGTGTGGAACCCTCGATCGTTGACGTCATCGACAATTCTAACTTTGCTTTGATAATTGGACTGTAATGCTTTTGACCCACATTCAACAATTTACTTCCTCACAATTAAGTTTTTGAAAACAACAATGCAATGATCATAACTTTAGTGACACATTTGTGAATTCAATTTTAATCCATGCCCATAGAGAACCAGATTTTAATTAAAAGTGTGAGAATTACTTTTAAGGCATGTGGTCTAGAGCTCCTTAAAAGGCGATGCTAAAGAGTGTCAGTATGTGTACGACTCTCTTGTTGTCTCGTTCAACACATTTCTAATGTGAGGTATCCAATAAATATTCTGCTTTAACTTGCTGTTACCACTTACAATCAGACATTCTTCAGTTCAAGCTATCGAAGTGTTTTCGTTTTATTGCTAAGTTTCTTGGAATTCCCATATTCTTTTAGGGACTTAAAGGAGGATACACGAAACAAAATTCATGCACAAAAGCGTTCGTCAGCCTGGTTGTCGCGAAAGTTAGGTATTCATTCCTAGTACAAATATCTATGAACACGCCTGCTACCAAACTGGTCAAGATACTAAATACCACGACATACACGCTAAAAAATATGAGTAAAACAACCACAGCCTTGTGTAAATTTTAATTATTTCTTGTGGCAAAAAAAGCCGTCCGAAGTGTTGAGTAATAGCTACTCAACTAGGTTGTGCAAAGCCTTTACTCAACAGTTGGGTACGTTTGTGGATGCTGCAAATTTCATGCAATATAAATTAGCGAATTTTATACTTTATAATAATAATGACTTAATAAACGCAAAATGCCCATAAATGTGATTTAAAACATTTTGGAAGTAGTGATTAGAGGGATTAGTGCATTTTGTAATAACTAAACAGAGTTCATATTGAAGGTCGTGAATGTTGACGGTGACGGTCGCAAACTTTCAGTTTTCCTTCCAGTTTCCGATGAATAGTGAATATCTTGTAATGTTTGTTACAAGTTGTGTGAATTGTTGTTCCTTCATTCCAATGCCATAAAATTGTTGTTCAATTAAATAATTCGATTGGTTTGGATAAATTATGGCAACATCAACTTTTGATACTTTATTACTCCCGTCTTGAATGGTTTATTAAAGTATGACGTCAATGTGTTTGCTTATTAAAGACATCAATAGACTTGTATCGAACTCAAAATATTATCTTTATGCTTAAAAATCGTGTGTAAAATGTAGAATATACATTAACACCAAAGACTTTATCTGACAAACGTTTAATATTGAAATAGTAAACTGAAAATGTTGCACTATGTAGCAATTATACGCCGTTTTGATGAAAGGTGGTTAAGTTATATCGTTTTAAAGTGTGCCAATTTTGTTGTAAGCAACATAACGGTGACAACTTAAATGTCTTTCTATAGGTTATCAAACGTATGTAATTTTGCTTCATTGGGTGGAGAGTGGTCATTTCAATCGATTTACTGACGTAGTTATTTGTTTGGCAATTGTCTCCAGGATTCTTGGTGGGTATGTAATGTTATAACAATTTCTACACTCCATAGCATAGCAGTATATATAAAGCAGATATGAAATATCAAAGGCTGGGTTATGGCGCAATTTATTGATCAATAATTGGTTTCAGTGTAGTGACTGTCATTGTTGTAAAGGTTTCAGCATAATACAGTCAACGCCAATACGATACAATCTGTACATACTAACAGTAAGTTAAAGGGCCGTGGCAAGAAGCAGCACGTAAAGCAATCGATCGAGGAATTTCAAGGCCGTCCCTGAAATTAGCTTTTGTCATAATTTATTATAATTAAAATGTATTTACCTAACCGTAAAAATGTTGAAAGAAACTAGATTTAGTCATGATAATTTTTTTTGTATTCTCATACCGTTTCAAAAGAAAATATAATTTTTTAAAATTATAATAAACCGGCTTGTAATTCTACTCATAATTTTCTTCGAATGTAAATATTCTAATCATTTATACGTCAGGAGCTTACGAACGGGAAAACCATTGACGTCAATCACTATCAATAAATAATTCAACGGTCCGGAATCCTTCGAGCAACGTGTTCAAATATTTACAGTAGCTACATATATAGAATATTTTACGTATGTTGATTCGCTGGACGAAATAGCAGTACGTCGCCAATCATTCTTTGGCATGCGAGTATGATTGGACGATTATATAATCTAAAAAAACACACCACTTCAAAGTTAGACGATCAATAAAAATATCTCGGTAAGACCAACAAAACATTAAATAATCTACCACTGTCAGGTTTTTCGTGCAAATCATACTCGATCATGGTAATATATGTGGGTGAAGTAAAAACCCGTAGACCTATAAAAATACTACGAGATTATATATCATATTTTATGGTTTCAAAAGCATGAAGATGTCAAAAAGGCTAAATTTAATAGTAAATATACAAACCCAAACAATTTTATTAATGAACTGTTAAATTGGTATTTTAAACTTCAAAACAATGATTCTAAATTCATATTGTCATTAAAATTGAAACTACATTAATATTTGATTAACACAATCCGTTCAAACTTCTCATGCGTGATCTCTGGGTCCCAACAAAGATCCAGTTTTTAAATGGGGTCAATCGGTCAACTCCTTCTAAGTAGCACGCAACTTGTTCTTAATAAATGAAATCTTGATAATTTAATGAAATATTTCTGCGAATTTATTAATTGCTGAATATTTGGGACATTTTAATGCTTCGTTTCGTACTTTTCTCATGAAACTCATGATGAAATTTTTTTCGGATTATTTGAATAATAAAAATTGGGGTTTGGTTGTAGCCAGGTTATATATATTAAATTCAAAATTTCGCTTCGCAATCAAATGTAGCATATTTTTTGATATTCATATATGCTCGTAAACCGTATCTACTTTGCAATGCACGTTATTTAAAGTACTTGATATACAATGTATCTTCCTATTTAAAAAATAACTTGTATTTATTTACAAAATGTATTTCATTAGTTTGTATGGTGAACATCCAAAAGCATTTCCATTAAATCAATTTTACATTTTGAGAATACGTATTTGTCCTAATCTTGTTCATCATGGTATTTAAAAAATAGGCAATTCAAATGTTATCGATTCGAAGTTTCACGAGTACGCCACTTATAAACCAGCAGCATTTGCCTTTGAAAAAACACTTTGATTACGTTTATAGACAAGCGAATGCAATAAGAAATTTGAATGTAAACGTAGAAACAAAAGCGTTTTGTGCATTTCCAGATTGACTTTCGGTACTTAAAACTAACCCTTACTATAAATACAAATAGGGAGGTACAATGTAACAACAACAGGACAACAAATATTGTGTAAATTCTAAATGATATTGTCATTGAAAGTGGCAAAAGACTAATGTATTGACTCTGTTCATAAAGTCTATTTTCTTCGAAATGATTTCGATAGGATTCAAGAAGTTCTAAAATGTCTCCTATACCACTTGAAACAATGGTTTGATATGATTTTATCAACACTGTTTGAAATCGACGAGTGAAAGTCCAATAAGTGTTTTCACTGCTCGTTCCATCTTTCAAAATGTAGCACTGATATTTTTCCTCTAAGAGACCTTTTTGTTTGCTATGGTCTTTTTGTTTCGCCGTGAGTCAGCTTCTCCGAGTCACAACTACTAGCCTTCCCTCTCGATAGCTCAGGCCTCCACAATCCAACAAACAAAACACTTCTCGAAGGACCAGCCGCTTTAACGTGCGACAACGTATCACTAACAATCCAATTCACAGTCCAAATTCCTATCAATGCTAAAAAACGAAACTCG
>JABASD010004645.1:0-14750 GCA_019776165.1 Pogonognathellus flavescens
ACTTTTAATATTTCACTTTCATTGTTTAGTAATGGCTGTTCAATTTCTTTATATTCTTCCATTGTTTTTCCAAATTTGATATCGAAAGATGTAAAAGGTGCTATTTTAGCAATATCATCAGGGTTTGTTAACCTTTCTGAAGTTGTGACTCCGTCCTCCAGCACACTGCTGAGACCAAAAGCATTAGCTATAGTGTCAGGTAATATGAGTAAATCATCTATATCTCTGTCAACGGTTCTTTTTTCATAGTGCACCCTCATTTGATATTGTGTAGTTGGGTAAAGATCGATTGTAACATTGTGGAATTCATCCAAAAATGTTTTATTGAGATGACCTATAAAATCTATCAAGCTTGAAGTTGTTTTTGTAACTTTCATTGTTTTTGCTAGATAGCCTGATTCAAATTGAAATTCCAATTCTGTTCCTATCGGTTCCTGGATAAAGTCGAGCGGGTCGCAGAAGTTGTTTGAGATAGAAATTCCTTCGTTATACCAATTTGTTGACTCTTCAAATCCCAAAATATTTAGTAAAGACGCTGGTATCGATATTCTATTACCCGTGTTATTATTAATTCGAGTTTTGTATGCCGGTTTTTTGCTATAAATCCTAAAACCAAATTTTTCATTTTCTGGCGTCTTTGCAAACTTTTTGTTCACTTGAATTAAGAAACCGTCCAAGGATTCAAAGTCTTTACTTATAGTAAACGCTTTCTGAATGACTTCAGTATTTTTTTCTTTATAATAAAAATCGATTTCGCTCTTCATTGGAATCTCCTCCCAACGCGAAATATTAATTGTATTACGACATTTGTAATGACCTTTTCCATACTCCGAGACAGGTAAATTTAACACGTCACTTAGTTCATTAGGTATCATAAGTATTTTATTTTCTTCTTCATTCCAAACCGTGCATCTGCTTGGTTGATGACGTTTTATATAGTCAAATTTTATATGAACGTCTTTAAGAGGCGATTTATTTTTATTTTCTGAAATATACTCAATCACTTTCTCGATGTCGGGTTCTTTCACATTGAATGTAAAACCGCTCGAACTTTGTTTTTTCATTCTTAATTTTCGGTCATCAGTTTGTGAAAAGAAGGCTTGGTTTTGCTTTGGTTTTGGCAATATAACCTGATTTAAAGCAACTTCGTATGTGTTGTTGTGAAATTGTAGCGTGTTTGCAAGTCGATTGCGAAAAAAACTTCCAGTGTTGTTGGGAAATTCTTCTTTGCAACAATTACTTGTCAAAGTCACTGGAAAAGCAGTGTAAGGAGGTGTATTCATTGATCCGTACATGGTGATTGTTTTTGTATTACTAAATCTATTTTTGTTTTGCGATAGAATATATCTCTGATTCAGGTTGGTATGTTAGTGTATTCCTCACTCTAAATTTGTCTATTGTATTTTGATGAAAGTCAAAAAATAGGTACCCATGTCCCCGCTTAGTTGCGCGACTATAAGCCTCTGGAAGAAATTTTGGATACCCTGGTGAAATTTGTCTACCCAACGTTGTTAGAATGCTTAAATCCCTTGGTTGCTTGAAATAAATTAAGTAAGTACTGTTCAATGCAACGGTTCTTAAATTCTTCGGGAACAAGTTCTGGAATAAACAGATTATAGAACACCCTCTATGGTGAGATCCACGAATGTATAATTCTTCCAAGTAGTCTTTATATTTTCCAGTAAATTCTGGCATTAAATCGTCAAATATAATTAAACATGGGTTCTCAATAAGACGATCAGCTTCTTCTATGTCTTTAATAAACACAATTCTTGGGTCAGCTTTCTTCATTTCTTCGTATATTTGTTGCTCTTCCGCATACACATAAATCACTTTTTCAATTTTAGTGTCATAGACCTCATCGCGATTTTCAATTAAATATTTAGTGAGTTGAGTCTTTCCTGATCCAGATGGACCACAAATAGTTGTCGCCGACGGAGCGTGTAGCTTAAATGAAAACAATTCTACACCTTCATTGTCCATTATGTTTCAAAATGGAAATGTTTAATGTTTGTATAGCAAAATAAAAAACGATGTACTTCGGATAAACAATTGTATATAACTAAAACTTTTTTCTATGTTTAGCTCCTTTTATTAAATGTTGAGTTAAAGAATATGTGTAAGTTATTACACACATGTGTCCACATGCAGTACAATCTAAGTAAACTTTTTCATTCTTTCCACTAATGCATAATATGGTCTCCGGATTACTACATATGCTGCATGACACATAAATAGAAATAAATTTATTCAATAAACTTGATAAATCAGTCGCTTTATGAAATCCGTTAATGGAGTAAATGTTATTTTTGCACATTGAATTGGTTCCTAATTCATAGTTATAAAATTTTAAAATATTTGAAGGCAGTCTATTAAGTAATTTTGAAATATGTTCAACATTTACAAGCACAGTTTTCACACCATTCCCTTTTCCCTCAATTTTAGTAATTAGGGTGGGTAATTTATAACGATAAAATTGGTCGTTGTCCATTGTCTACATTTCAAATTGAACTAACGTAAAAATGTTTACACTCTTCAAATATAAGAACGTTTCTCCACGCCGACGCGTGGAGAAACGTGGACGTCAACATTTCACAAACTGTACTTACGTAATATCTAGAAAACATTAATCAGTTAAGTGTACTGTTTTATCACAAGAGGCGGAACCGCCTGGCGTTTCCAATACCCTCCTGGGATGATGTCCATCAATTTTTTTTGAATGTACCCCGCAGGGGGGTACGTTTGAAAGTACAATTTTTCGAAAATACGCCCCTTGGAGGCCATTTTGAATAAATTAAGTATCTCTGTGGTAGCTAATACTACTAACATTGGTTTTGACAAATGAGTACAAAAATTGGAGCATTTCAGAATCGTCTGCCCCCAGAAAACATCTCACAGTAGAAACCTTTCGCGAACTCGTCGATTTACGTTATTCAATTTATTCCCCGCTGATCAATAGTAACTACACATTCACTAAAGGAGAATATCTGCCCACAGAAAAAAAATTCTTGTGGACTGACTTCAGTAATAGTGTTAAGCATTATACTCTTGGTGTACCCAATGATCTCAGAAATTATTCCAACATCATCTATACTATTCAGGAGATAATTACGATGCCAAAACATTTATTGGAATCCAAGGAACACTATTCTAATTTCTACCCAGAAGAGATTTTCAAAGAAATTTTTACTTGCAATAGAACAGCGTATATGGATTTATCGGACAAAATCGAAAAATATTATGCCAAATTAAAAACACAGTTTCCAAAGAAAACCGCTGTGGTTATGGGCACAGAAGAATTGCTGCCTAGGAAACTGGGGTGGTATATAGATGGCCCGTTCGACTCTTCAGTTTTTACTGGATTGCGAGTACTGCAACAATCTGGAGCAATGGACGTTTGGAGGGAACTGAATAAAAACCGACTAATTCTGGAAGCAACGAGAAACCCTGTGCCAGTTGAAAACCTAAACAAAGGACTAAACCTGGATGACAACTTTGTGACGATTTTTCATATTTATGTGATTTGCATGCTGCTATCTTTCTTTTGCGTTTGGATCGAAAAGCAAATCAAATGGCTGGAAATTACAACCTACGGAACGAAAACTCAATCTCCACTACATTAAAGTAGGCCGAGTTATGTTGTACAGGTTAAAATATATTCCACTGAAAATATCACAACTTGTTAATAGTTGCAGAACGTGGATGGAGGATGTAAATATTTAAATAATGCAAAATAAATGATAATTGAATCGTATTAACATCAAATTAAAGTTTTTAAGCATTTCATGAATTTAGTGATAAACATCACATTCCATTTCTTGGCTGACATGGTGTTAGTTTTAGCAATTTGTGCATGGCATTTGTCAGTGTTGTACGAATGTTTTGTCAAAGCTGAAGAATTAGCCTCATATCAAATTGAACCTTTCGAAAACTTCACTCAACTTAGCAAAGCTGGGTATAAACATTTAGCTGTGATAAATTAGTGATAAATACGCTGCCCATTGTGTCTTAAATGAAATAAAAGGATTTTGATACTTCGGATATTCGGGGTTTTCGAGGAGTTGCGGCTTATTCCATCGATTCATCGTTACACTCATAATACAATACATTATATTCTACATTTGCCGAAATAAATATTCTGAAGCCGACAGACAGTCCACAAACAAATAGCGCCAAATAAACTACAAGCTAACAAATTGTGGCGACAGTTTTCTTTGCAAAAGGAGGACACTTTATGGAGCAATAGCTTTAAATTAAACAAACCGCACCTTGGTTTGATAAACTCCGCTGTCATATTAAAGAAAAATACGATTGTGGACCACATTTTACACAAAAACTTTTCATTACTAATTTTTAGCGTTTTAAAAATAATATGTTTGTTCTAAAATTAATTTTCATCTGTTTTTACGGAAATGTCGGATAAAAATAATAAGTAGTATTATTAAGATTTTACTGTTTATGCTTTCCTTATATTTAAAACTAAATCCATTGTAGAAATTCACATATAACTAGTTGAATGTCATTAGAAACGAAAGTAAGTTAGTAGCAAAGTATTATCACGACATGTCACGAGTAATCAAGTCGCCTCATAGCATCGCTTGAAATTTAAAATAACATGTATTGCTTTAAAAAGTACAAAAGTGTATCTTTGATGTATTCATCATATATCCTGCATTTACATATCTTTGAATAAAATAGTAGTCCCTATTTCTGGGAATATTTTACTGCAGGCTAGTATTTTACTGTGTTTATATTACGTGATTGATTTTCAATTTATTTATTTGACGGGTCTTGTCCACCAAAACCAGATCATGGGTACCCCTTTGATGTAATATGAATGAATCATAAATACTGCTTCGGTTTTCGTTAGGTACCTCTTAGAATCATTATTAAGTAGCGCAAGCTACTTTATAACAATGGTGGTTACGTCTGTCCGTCCGTCTGTCCGTGACTTCTATAACTCACAAACGGATGAATGCAAATACTTAAAACTTCTCATACGTGATCTCTGAGTCCCACCGATGGTCCCATTGAAAAATGGGGTCAATTGGTCATCTTCTGCATGACCTTTGACCTTTCAGAATAACTGCTAATTGTGACACCAATAACTCACGAACGGATTAACAGTATTCGTTCAAACTTCTCATACGTCATATCAAGGTCACAGCAAAGGGGCAGTTAGTAAATGGGGTCAACTGGTCAACTCCTTCATGAACTTTGACCTTTTTCTTGCGCTACTTTATTACAACATGTTTGAATGGTTTATTGTCTTAAAATAGGTCGAAACAACAGCGTAATGCTTAGAGGTAAACATATGTTTAAAACAAAACGGAGGCCTATACCTATGTATACTTTATTGACGATAAGCCGGATATGGGACGTCAGTGGCAGCCTAAATATTTATCGAAGCAAACATATTTGAAATATATTGTTACAAAAACCAATTTTTTATTACTTGTTTTGCAATTGTTCGCCCTACGATTTATTACGTTTATACGCGATGTAAATGTTTCTTCTGAAATCACTCATTGTGATAAAAATACTTCAATAATGACTTAAATCTCGAGCTGATATTGCAATGTTGGTTTGAAATTGGTTATCTCTCACTTGTTCCAGTGCAAATGTGCCTCAGAGTAACTTTATTTAGGAAATCATTTATCTATAGGCAACTACATTTATCATTTATACCATCCAAGATGGATGTAATAAAGTAGCATAATATACACCATTACTAAAACTATAACTAACATTGCTAAATATGAGCTATTTACTGTAGATTTGTCAGCTGTTATTGTAAAATGAGTTGTAAATTGTTGTTGTCAAATATTTTGTCAAACTATGAACGCTTTCAGTTGATTCATAATAGGAATTACATGATATACAGACAGACCCAGTGTGCCTATAAAGTCGGATTTGCTTTTAAATATTAAATATCACCGATTGACTCCATTTACTAAAAGTGGACTTATATTTTTGTCTAGTTGGTATATACCAATGATGCCCAATTCGTATATAATTTTTTAGTGGAAACTATATCATTTTATTTTAAATTGTTTCTGGGAACTAATTGCGAAAGAAGCTACTGATTGTTCAAACAAAAATCAGAAGAGGATAAGACATATAATCAATCGGTTGTTAATCATTTAAACCAATAAAACCTTTATACTTAGCGTTGACAACTTTAAAACATTAATTCATTGTTTTAACATTTCTAAGACATTTAACAAAAGATTTTAGATTCAGAGAGCCCCACCAGAAATTATTTTAATTTAAGGTTTCATCAAAGAAAAATTTGCCCAACATTAAAACACAACAATAACAATTCAATACAATTGTCTGTGGAGGTAAAGTATAAGTGGTTTGATTTACAGATAAAAAATTGTAAAATCGTGGAAGTCAATAAATTATATGGTATATAGTATGCCCAAAATAAACATGTCTCAGAAATACCTAATGTAATATTTGATAGTTGAAAAGACCGTTGTTTTCTCGATAATTTGAAGGTTAATAAATAAGAAAGAGTTTAAAGAAAAGTGGACTAACTGTACTGTAAAGGAAATTTATATGTGAACTACAAATCAGCCCAATATTCCATACTTTTCACTTGCTGGCGTGCTTGAAAATCCTCTAGTTTGAAAGAATAAATAGTGTCGAAACATTAAAATTGGATATATAAAAATATTCTAAGAGTATAAAACCTGCAAAATGATTTCGAGGAAATATCTGCGATGTTTATCAATTGCCGTTAAAACCAGTTTCTTTTTCGGCATGACGTGCTACGATTGGGATGACAAGAATAAAATAATAGTCAAAACAAAATCAAAATTTCACTTACTTAAACATTTTTCTTTGATGGCAGGTTTTCCAGTTCATGCATGCTACAGTTTAGGCAGAGTTTATAACGTCGTTTTTATAGAAAAATCTATTTCAGAGAACTTAATTAGTGTGGGGTTACTCTGCCCATTGTTTTTAGTTTTAATTTGTGTGATTATAAGTTCCACCGGGTGCAAACATATTGTGTACTACACAAATACAACAAACGTCTTTCTTTTGGAATTCGCACGTAAGTTTTTAAAATGGTTGATATAGTCCTTCAGAATTTGCACTGCTTTTTATTTCAAACTATAAATTTCATTTTTACAAAATTGAAGTCGATATAGAATTTCAATGTATGATAAAAGATATAAAGCTAGTGCCAAGCATTTTATTTAATTTACAAATAGGCAACTCTTATAATATTTAAAAGGCGCAAAATAAAAACTTATGAAAAAAACATCAGTTGCCTATGGCTTAATTGTTTCACTCATTCAAATTCGAAGAGGCTACTCAACTTGAGTTTTTTTAAATCACAGTTTTCACTAAAATGGACATTAATCAGACTAAATTTGACTGTTTTTTTGTTATTTTGAAACCAAATTTTATATTCTTGGCTTGTTATTTTGAAAGTGTCAATCGTCAATAATATCTAATGTAAGTTCGGAAAATGATAGTTAACTTTAAAATAAAAAATTACAGAAAACCATTACAAAAATTCTAAGTTGAATATCGGACATAAAATGGATCAACTAATGGAACTCATTTTTGTGGCGTACTTTATTTCTTTGTCGGCTGCATTGCTGTACGTTGAGACTCAAGATGCCGTTTTTTGGGGGCCAACGATATTTCCGAAGCAATATCGTCATTGGATCCTGAAATTGGTATATGCACTGTTCATCATGGCATTAGCCATAGGCGTTATGTCATTCGCTCACTTCCTTCTCTCAGGATGGATCACTTTCTTCTACAAAATCAAAATACTCAGAGAATTGAGGCAAGTTGATTTCTTTCACGTATATTTTTTGTTTCCCATTTATTTTTAAGTGTAAATTTACTTAAATAGGCGACATGTTTTAATTTCGTTGGTAATTGAGCTGCTGTGTGTATTCATTCTGTCTTTTTTTCTATCTGTCTGTCGTCTGTGCGCCAGTAATTTTTTAACAACCTCATATATGATCGCTAGCATTCAGTAGGTAGTAAACGTTTGACTATTTTGGACCATTGATGGTAAAATGGAACACTTTTGATTATTTTGGACAATTGATATTACAATGGAAATATTTCAACAGTCTTGCAATGATTTTCCAGGCATAATTTAAATTTTATTATTAAGGTTGGGAAGAGAAAGCTACATTACTAAGGAATCAGCACGGACGTTGGATTCGGTTGTCAATGTCATTATGTCTTTCCGCATAATTTTTAACATCTACGACGAAGCCTACAGAAGCATGTTGGTTTTACTGCGATCAATTTTCACTAGATCGCATCTTATCTGCAATGTAATTCTCATAACATCCTACTCCAAACTCAACTTCCTGGAAGGAAGCTTCTTTCTCAGTGTTTCCGTGATTACATTGCTTTCGTGGTTGGGAGGTCTTCAAGCTTGTGCGCAATTGTTTAAGGCATCGTCAGGATGCAAAAAAATTTGGCAGTTCAACTATAGACCAAGAAAGAAGTTCGATAAAATGTATATGACACGCTTTTGTAAGTGCTGGAAACCTATCAAAATTAAAATTGGAGAAGTTGCGACTGTGTCTTCTCGGAGTATCTTGAGGTGTCTGCTAACTATCACCAGAGGAATGATGAAAATGATGGTTGCTGTTAAGAAACATACTTAGCCTCATTTTAGGAATTGTACACTTCAATATCGTCGACTTTCATATTTGAAGCAATGCTACGCAATTATGAAATCGTAATAATGAGAGGCAACAACGCACCGGTATGAGTCGAAGTGTAGTTTGATCTGATCTCAACATGAGATTGTATCGCAAGGGGTGTTACTCAAGTGTAAGTATTACATTGTGACTTGACACAGCGTGCTATTTCAATTTTTACACTTGGTGAGCCGAACGCATCTTGTAATTTTTTTAAAAACTTCAGTTCGTGATGCTATGTCAGATTTGTTATCGACTGTTGTCCTGAAATGAGATGTAGATTGCTTTTTCCAACGGTTTTGACAAATCTGAACGAATTCAGTTAATTCATAGTCACGATATCGAATTATAGGGAACACAGACGGACAGATAGTACTTTCCGAGAAAGTTTCCGCTTACTAAATAGTATATGTATGTTTGCAGTTTGTATGTATGTATGAATTTATCAATCGATTTTTCATTTAATTCACATAAAAAAACACAATTCTATTAAATGTTATCAAATTACATTAATAAATGTTTGTCACATTAACTATTTACGCTATTAAACTTTCAATAATTTTTTTTATAAATTCTAAAAGCGAATCACTGTGGAACATCGTTTCGATTATTTTAGTAGTAAGTAGTAACTTAGTACTTTTCAAATTGTTTGACAGAATTGATTATTTGTTTTGTCCTGTTGATGATTCACTAGTGGATTAGTTAGGAGTCTGAATCCCTTAGGTTATAGATAAATATTTTAATCAACACACCGCCCACTATACACTCTAGAGCACCCTCTGGCAACTGCAAAGTTTAACAAATTGATAATTTTCAAAAAACATTTATTTGATAATTTTTGCATGTTTAATGGAAATCTCACGGTCCTTTACCTCGGTTGCGCATGCCACCTTCATTATTTTCTTGATTGTCACTGAGAGATTCTCTGACACCTAAGAGTTTTAACCAAATGATAACCTAACGGGTCATAATTACGCTGCTATAAAGTTAAAACAATCGAAACTGAGACAATTTTACCTCTGTTGTGTATACCGCCCGAGTTAACACCATTGTTTACCTGGTTACCACCAATTGTGCCTCTGGCATCTGTAACAAAATTTCAAAACATAAGTGGAAATATATTTTCTACATTTATATGATGGTCTTAGGTAGACCGCAGAACCCGGGCATCCATATAAAAATAATTACAGAATAAAAAATAATAACGCTAATGCAACATTGTACCCCTGTTTTGTAAACCTTCCTCGTTGGGGGCATTACTTTCTCGGTTACCGCCAATCATCCTGCGCTCTATAAATGATAAACAAAAATAATTAATTGTCCTTTGACAACTCGATTTTTTAGGGTGTCGTTAAACTTTCGGTTGTGTAAAAAGTTTCTCTGTATTAGAGAAACAAACAAAAAAGTAATAAAAAGCAATCAATTTTAATGGATGTTCATGAAACTGTTTGCAATTTTGTAAAAACAATGATTTCATTAGTTAAATTTAATAAATTTGAGAAATAATAACCTTCCACACAGCTTGCTGAAATCGAAAACGCAAGTAGTATAATTACGAGCTTCATTGTTGCGATATACGTAAGCAAATCAGATGCTCTTATCCTGCGCCGTTCGATCCGTTGAACAATGATTCTCTCTGTTATTTGTTACGCTTATATACATCTTGTAAGTCAGGGCGTTGTTTCTTACGAAGTCATTGAGTGTGTAATAAATGCTTCAAACTAACATACTTTATCAACAGATGATATTTTAATGTTCATTTCAGTGACTCTGATTGACATGCAATATTATAATTAACAAATCGTTAAGGGTAATTATTATGATGTTTCTCATGATATTATTCATTCATGAAGATGAAAAAATTCAGCCAAACCACAATTACTCAAAATATGTAATCATTTCTAGGTTGACAAGGTGCCATTCTGTTCATTCATGCGTAAAATGTCTTCTCGCGTCTGATAATTGGTAATCTAAAATTATGTTGACTGAAATTTGCTGTCATTTGCGGTCTTTACTCTGTTTTGGCAGTAGATTAGTATAGCTTCCTGTATGTGGATTTGAATCTTGTAATAAAATGCAAATAAAAATGACTAAGTTTATTGCAATTAATTTTGAGTTCCGCTAATAATACCATTAGACCGTCGAATGGTGATTATGAAATAGAAAATTAAGAAAATAAATACAAAATATATTTTTCTCCAAAAATCATGCAAGTATTGCATTGATAACAAATATGATATGCTGAAAAATTTACGAAAATATTTAAATTTAATAATTTACTATTTTTTTAAAATTCCGTATATATGCCTACTTTTGAATTTAAGACATGCAGTGATGAAATATTTCCACAAATGAAAATTGACGATTTGTCTTTTTGAATCCATGCAATAAGAGAATCAGAGTAGTTCTACTGCTACCACATTTGACTTCACAATTATTGTCACGGTGTCATATTTCACATCGCAGTGTATTAAATTACTTGCTTACGATCACCAGAGGAATGATTAAAACCTTCATTGGTGTGAAAAAATAGTCTCATCCCCCTTGTATGAACTGTGGACTATAATATGGCCGACATTCATGTTTGAAGCAATTATGACTGATATACGCAATTATGAAATCGTAATAATGAGAGGCAACAACGAACCGGGATGAGTCGAAGTGTAGTTTGATCTGATCTGAATATGAGTATTGAAAATGGCTTTTGTAAACTGTTTTGACAACTTTGAACGAATTCAGTTGATTCGAAGTTGAGATATTGAAATACCGCATAAATATACGGACAGAGAGTACCTTCCCATGATGCTTCTTCTACTAAATATTAAATGCATGTTTGTAGTTTTTATGTATGTATGAATTTATTAATCGATTTTTTATTTCATTTACAAAAACAATTTGCAATCGTTTTAATTAAATGTTATTAAATGCAGGTCACATAAACTATTTACGTTATTACATGTAGGCGAATTTATCAATCGTACTACTGTTAGACGTCTTTTAGATTGCATTAGTAGTAACTTAATACTTTTCCAATTGTTTGAGAGAATTGATTGTTTGTTTGGTTTATTCTGTTGATGATTCACTAGTTGATTAGTTAGGAGTCTGAATCCCTTGGGTTCTAGATAAATATTTTAATCCACACAACGCCCTCTATAGCACCATCTGGCTACTACAAAGTTGAACAAATTGATAATTTTCCGAAAACATTTATTTTAGTTATTTAGCATGCTTAATGAAAATCTCACGGTCCATTACCTCGGTTGCGCATGTCACCTTCATTATTTTCTTGATTGTCACTGATATATTCTCTGACTACTAAGAGTTTTAATCAAAGGATAAACTCACGGGACATAATCACGCTTCTTATAAAGTTCAAACAACCGAAGTTAAGAAAATTTTACCTCTGTTGTGTATACCGCCCGAGTTAACACCATTGTTTACTTGGCTACCACCAATAGTGCCTCTGGCATCTGTAACAAAATTTCAAAACATGAGTGAAAATATATTTTCTACATTTATATGATGGTCTTAGTTAGATCGAAGAACCCGGGAATCCATATATATAGAAATAATTACAGAACAAAAAATAATAACATTAATGTAACAGTGTACCCCTGTTGTGTAAACTTCTCTCGTTGGGGGCATTACTTTCTTGATTACCGCCAATCAGTCCACGCTCTAAAAATGAGAAGAAAAAAAATAATTGTTTTCTATTAACTAATAACTTTTCTAATAACTCAATTTTTTAACGTGTCGTTAAACATTCGGTTGTATAAAGAGTCTCTCTGTATTACAGAAATAAATAAAATAATAAAAAAGATACCAACTTTTAAATTAGAATTTTATTAGCTAAATTTAATAAATTTGAGACATTCCACACAGCTTGCTGAAATCAAAAACGCAAGTAGAATTATGACGAACTTCATTTTTTCCTTATACGTAAGCAATTCAGATGGTCTTATCCTTCTCGTTCGATCCGTTGAACAATGACTCTCCGATTATTTGTTAGGTTTATATACGTCTTGTAAGTCAGGGCGTTGTTTCTTACGAAGTCATTGAGTGTGTTATAAATGCTTTAAACTAACATGCTTTATCATTAGACGATATTTAAATGTTCATTTCAGTGAATTGACATGATATATTATAATTAACAAATCGTTAAGGGTAACTATTATGAGTGATATAATGTGTTCATATACCGATATTTATAACATTTTATATTGGGAGTGATAAATCACTAAGCAAGAAAGAGATTTAGGCGGATTTTAGCGCAAGTTCATCTTCCAGTTTTTGCCAAATTGAATTTTAGTCTTGAGTGTGTTAATTGCAGAGTAGTCATTTTGAGACGTAAAAAATCATGTGTATTAATACCAGTACACACGCATAACTAGGATTGCCGTGGCCATTTGTGAGGGTGACAAACAGTTTGGAGGCGACGGTCACAAAGTGGAAAAAATAGACTTTTTGCGGCCTTCGCCCACGCACGCTGTGACCCTACATAGAAATGCCCTTGCAAGTATATTTGATATTAATTATCTCAATAACTTAAGAACTGTGGTTAATGAAAGCACTCCTGCAAATGTTCTGCATCTAAAAGAAAACATTTATTGTCGCATATTTGTTTCAAACTTCTGTTTTTTTGTAGCAAGAACCAATTACGCTTGTTTATTAAGTATCGCAAGCTACTTTTTAACATTAGTGTCTAAGTTACTTTATGGAAATGGCAAAGCTGTCCGTCCGTCTCTCCGTCCCTGACCACTATAACTCATGAACGGATGAACACAAATCGTTCAAACTTCTCATACGTGATCAAAGAGTCCCATCGAAGGTCAAGTTCGTAAATGGGGTTAATCGGTTAACTCCATCATGACCTTTGACCTTGCCGAACGGCAATAATAGGTCCTAAAATAAACATTTATTACATTAAATGAGTGCAAAGTGCAAACCTCAAATGGTTTGAGCACATAAAGTACAACTCTTTCAAATATTGAACAATTATTGAATTTGATAAACAATATTGTGTTTCCCAAATAACCAAATACAATGTGAACTAATTTTTTCTTTTCTTATTTAGTCAAATCTAGCTTTGACAATGTAAATATCAGAGCGGGTTCAAATACTTTAAATAAAAATACAAATTACTGAAAATACATTTTTTAAACTTCTCTCCAAAATACTCAAAATGCAATGTAAAAAACAAAGGTTATTTTAAAATGAAGAAAAGGTAATATAAATAAAAATATAATAACTATTATGTATAAGGTTTTTAAACTTTTGGATTATAAAGATGATGTTTGTTGGTAAATGGAGATTGAGCCTTTTACGGCTGTTAGGGCTATCTCATTACAAATTGAAGTTGGTAAATTAAATTGTTTTACAAATTTTTGAACAAAAGTAGTAACTAGTCCTCTTGCGCCTATAAATATACAAATGACTTCCATTGGATGTTTGAAATTGTATTTCAGTTGTAAGTCAGCGATGCAAGAATTGTAATATGTTTGCAGTTTGTACGTGTGTATGAATTTATCGATCGATTTTTCATTTCATTCAAATAAACAAATTTACAATTCTCTTACATGTTATCAAATTAAATATTATTACATTTTTGCGATATTAACTATTTACGTTAGTACATTTTCAATAATTTTTTTATTAATTTTAAAAGCGAATCATACTACAACATTGGAACATCGGTCATATTATTTTAGCATTAACAAAATACTTTTCAAATATTTTGACATAGTTGATTGTTTGTTTGTTTAATCCTGTTGATTATTAATTAGTTGATTAGCTATGGATCCCTGCGGTTCTAGATAACTATTTGGTTTAACACCAATGCTTTCTAAAGCACCATCTGGCAACTGCAAAGTTGAACACATTGTGAATTTTCAGAAAACATTTCTGTTAGATAATTCGCATGTTTAACCTGTTGACCTGGCAATGTGACAATTGTCAAATTAAATTCTCAAGCCTTCGTCTGGGAGTTTGACAATTGTCAAACCAAAAGTCTGAAGCCTTGAGCTGGGAGTTTGACAATTGTCACACTAAAGTTTAAGGTGT
>JABASD010004646.1:0-14748 GCA_019776165.1 Pogonognathellus flavescens
ACATTCAAAATCACTATTTAATTATTGTGATTATTGATAACTATACTTACAGATAGATATTTGAATGAAATATGTAAATGAATAGCTAATGTTACTACAATGAGATAAAGCTAAAGTTTATTGACCTGCGATAATTTTTTAGCAGATAGCACATCCAGTTTTTCTTGCAAAAACAAAATCTTTTTGGAGTCCTCGGTCAAATTATTAATTCGTACTTTATGTTGGTCCGCTTCCTCCGTCTCCTTTAAAAGTGCAGTGGTGACTTTATCCAGTCGATCTCCCACGTCAGCTACCTTCTTACTTAGCCCGTCTTCTTCACAATTAGAAAGCTTGTTTGTAGCTTCAGCCAGCTTAGCTCTTAATTGAGCATTTTCCTCCGTCAAAGAGTTTAAGTTCAATTGACGGGAGGAATTCAGTTCCTTTAAAGTTGGATGTGTTAGATGAGCCATGACGAAGAATACTTTTGCTTAATGTTTGATGCGTCCAGTTGAAAGGACTTCACTGGAATGATTCTACGGTGACGCTTTTTCTACAACATTGTCGATACAATGACAAATACTGGAATACTGTATTGAAATATATATCCAATTAAGAAAATGTATTATTCTGATTACTTTATGTGTGTGCATGCGGCAAAAACTTACTTCACACACGATTCTTCTATACATAATAATTTTCATTACATGAAAAACAATGTACCTATATTATATGATAGGTATGCATAGAATGTTTCTCCAAACACTCACAAACTTCTAGCCAACAATTCGGACTACAACGAATGTTATGTTGGCTTTAATCCAAAATATTCAAATACGTAAATCGTAGTAGTATTTGCATTCCACAATTCCACTCAAACAAAACATTGGCCTGCTTTATGATCATTGCATTTCAAATACATACATTTTACATGCACGCAATCCACAGCTATCTTTCATATTGTTTTCAGTATGCGTTAAACAGTATTGCACATAATAATAGTAGAATACCCATATGCATACATCTATTATGATTATTTTCATTCAGGTAAGCTTATAAAACCTACAGCCTATAACTGATTTTGTGCAGTGCAATTGAAAATAGTACAGGCATAGGGGAGCCGTGACGTGTGTTGGGATAGATAGATCATTATTGTCGTATAATGAGTAATTGTACATACAGGTAGTACATTGTGTAGACTGACTAGGACCAGACTGCATGTAATCTGTTGTTAAAAGAATCGTTGTTGTTAACCATTTTGACTAATTTTGAACGAATTAAATTGATTCGTCGTCGAGATATCGAATTACGTTATGCATAGACAGACGCGCCATCGTTATGAAGTAGCTTACGCTACTTAATAATAATAAAACATCTCTTCAATGTTCAAGATTTTGATTTCCAAAAATATTTTGAGAGTTGATGGGCATAGCGTATGTATTTGTATGTATATCTGAGAAAGTGTGTTGAATGACGAGAAGAATAAGCGAAGTAGGAAAAGGCGAAAGAAGTTGAGTATTTGGAAGTCAGAGTGAGTGTAATTATTGTGGAAGTGTCAAGTGGAAAGATGGTAATTATGTATGAATGGCGCGTATGAGTCGTGCATTGTATCTGTGGCCACAAAGCGTCACAGGCAACACATTCAGATTCACATATTGCATTGTTATTCGCTTTGGTTATCTCTCAGGCAGGACATGAAGACATGATGAGACTTTTTAACTCCTCCTGGGTTGGTTGTTGGTTGGTGCGGGCACTGCTGCTGATTGCAACACTCATTTGCCGTGTGGATGACATGGACTGCTTGTGAAATGTCTTTAAGACGTCCATAGAACTATCAACATGCACATTACACAATTGTCAGGGCAGTGTGTGTGTACATTCTGTAGTCTCCACATTCTACATTCAGTTTCATCACCAGTCATTAGTTCAGTTCCGTTAAATGTTGCAAGTTAATGACAATCGTCGTCATGCGGACTCCTGTCCAGAATATGTAATGTCGAAAATGAGATGAAAAGAGGAAATGGCGTGCCACCACACTTCGGATCACCTTCTGACCTTAAACTTAAACCCAAGTCTTTCTGTCGTTCCAATTCAGACCACTCCAAATCCTCCAACTCAAACACATCTCACTAATTTCTGTAGATGTTGATAATAAACTCATTTACTCAATTATTCTCACTCCCATCCTTCTCTGCTATTTCGTATCTTCCACTTACTTCTCTTGTCGCCATACACATTCACCCACAAACACATTTAAATAACACTCTCATTTACTTCATCATTTAGTGTCAAGTACTCCAAAATTTAAGTTTGGAATAAAGGGCTATCTATCATACGGCATCGGACAGCAAGCAATGATTATAACTCACTTCTTTCATGCAATTTACACAATAACTACCAAAAATACGCTGAACGGATGAAATGATTTAATAACTCATTTGACAGTAACTTCCAATATATATGTTGCAATCAATATGGCCATGATAAATAGATTCATTCATACTAATTTACTAATCGATCAATTTGCATTAAATCGAAAAAATTGAGATTTGTATAAAAGATTTGTTGAGATTGAACTTAGAACTACATTACTGCTTGGACAAATATAATTTTGCTTTGAATGAGCTCAATTGTGATGAAATGAATTCAATTGCAATATTTCAAAATTGGAAACACAGAGAACGCATTGGTGTTGGGCAAATATCATCTGAACCTGTAATCCGATTTCGTCGTACTTGAGCTCATTCCACGCAAAATCAAATTCTGTGTAGGAAAAGCCAACTCAGTTTTAAGTCTAATCTCAGTGATAATTGTACCTTATGCAAATCCTCAACTTTTTTGTTTAAATATGAGTATTGATGTATTAGTATGCATTTGCATATGTTAGTCATATGCAAGTTTACCGTAACATATACACCAATTTGAATCCTGCAGTATTGCAACTAAAGAATTAAAATTTTAAATTGAATACTGCTGTAATAATTGTTCAAGGAAATTATTTACAATATTTATTGGATTTGTGCATTCACATTTAATTTTTATTGCCAGTGTTGATTTCCTTCTTTAGCATAGATAAATATTTGCAGAATCACTAAATTCTACAGCATGAAACATAATTTTGGAGTTACAAAATGTGAACTATTGGCAAATACAAAATAATCGTATGGTTTATTGATGAGTCTCTTTTTGATGAAATGCGAGACCCAAAGTTAGTTTTCAAGAACGAGGTTGATTGATACTTAAAGAATTAAAACTTAATTTTATTTGTTGTAAATTTGAAACTGCTAAGAATATTGGACATGGAATTCGTATAGTGTGGATTATTACTTGAGTTGTGGTTGAGTGTGACATGGAGCTGTAAAAGACTTAAAGGCGACAGAAAATTATTGTGTGGTAAAAGTAAAACAAAGTGTCCACATGGGTGCATCGGAATAATATTGGCCGCTATCAGTCCAAGAGAATTTTGTGCAGTGTGAATGGCGACCGTTGAAGAGGATTTAATGTTCCGAACATGATTTTCCATCCAAACGAAAGCTCACTCGACCCAAAAGCTCAATTGATTGTAATAGGGTGGAGTGTAGCAAGATATTTGTCTCCAAAAACAATGCAGCACAAGTCACACAGAAAGAGCAGAGTGGAGCCACAAATAATGGATTGATATTTTGGTCTAGAGGTATTCTTATACAAAAATAACAAAAACTTTGCTATTCACCTTTTACATGCAACTTCCAGCAAAACCTAATTCACTTTCCTCACTAGACCCATTTATTTTGCACTTCCTCATACCCACGCGATGTCATGAATCTGTTGCATGTGTACATTGTACATGGCGTTTATGTCGTATATCCATTAATGGATTTGTCCACAGAACATTTAAGGGGACAGGAAAATAGGACTCAATTAGACACTCAATAATTTTCCATCTTTAGAAATCTCATCATTTTAAGTACCGAGTCTGAAAAAGAAAACTTCTGTAATTATGTATTCTAATTAGTATTTGAATTGTATAACATTTCAATTATGTAGTACATGTGTTAGAATACTTAGAGTACTGCAACAGATCAGAAAAGTTTCCGGACTTGCTGGAAGTTTTCTTTCTGAGCAGTTTATTGACAGTATGTTCTTAGTTAGTACTAACGCTACTTTGATTCTGATGCTGCCTTGTGTGTGAGCCCATATATAAACCTAGCTACATTTCATAAAATATTAGTAACATGCAGTAGTGTGCTACTGGCCGGATATTTTGTACTACTCTCTGGGAGACACTTGGCAGTGTCAGAAAATCCATTGAATCCCTTAATCTATCGACAGCCATTAGATTAATAAATTTCCACATCGGATTTTCCGTGTCTTCATCCGCCGTTTTTTTGCAGGACATTCACATAAAGGCATAAATTCGGTGGCCAAATACCCACCATCAACGTAAACCATTTTTACACGCTAAGCTTGACTCAGCTTGACTTACTATCTCTCTCTGCTCTAATCCCTGCCCCGTGCCCTCCAACACTGCTGCTCTCCACTATCACCCGCAATTCATCTCCTTGTCGCCCAGTATACGGATATTACAGATAGGTATGTAAGACCATCTATGCGCAGACACAGGGTGTAATAATTATAACCCTTATAGAAACGCAAAATTTCCGCGTCGGTACAAGCCTTTGTCCTAATATAATTCCTCATACTATTCTTAATCATTTAATTACAATTAAAATTTGTTTGACATGGTCAATTTAATTTATATCTTAACCAAAAGACATTATAATATTAATATGGTTTTTGAGAACTTGGGATATAATTCGTTTTTAAAAGCACGAAATGATTGTGAATGACTAATTAGCATTAATTCAACAGTTTCAGATACAAAGAGTCGAGTTATTTTAGCCAAAGTGTTTTGTATATTATGCGCATTCGTACTAACAATAAGGTAAAACTACTTTGAACACTTTTTCTGTAATGGAAGAGTAGCAAAGAGGGTAGAAATTAAACTGGTAATAATAGAAGTACCAAGCTCGGTTGCTTTGCGCAGGTACTTCTTGAGCTTGTCTGTGTTGCATGACGTGCATGACTACAGAAACTGCGACTTGTTGACTAAACGAATGGATAAGGAAATGAAGTGGAGAGAAACAAGAGGAGTGTCAAAGGTGTGAAGAGTTTACACTAAACTGAACATTCTGCTCGAATGGACAAGCCTTTTATTTCCTTCACTAGTACCACCAACAATATCCATGCAAAATTTAAGATATAGCTACAATGATATTCAGCTGTTTAAATAAAACAAAATAAAATTTTAGAATGAGCAATGCCAAAAAATACATGCAATGCAACTGGGATATTCGCAATATTACCTCAAAGATAATAAGGATTTAGACAATGAGAATCATTTTTAAGAGAGCGAAATACTTCTTTGAACATCGAATGTAATTGCAACTGCGTATTATACTTGCACTATGTAAATCGGCATCCAAATATTTTCTCCATATTTTCAGACTTTCAGACCATAAAGCTAATTGAACAATGAAACATATTCATTACAGCTACTTGGCAATTTCTTAATTGGTCAAATGTAGCAGTTTCATCAGAAATTTAATACCCTGCTATAACTCTTAAGAAAATCCAAAGAAAATCTACAGTAAAATATATGCCAAGTTTTTAGTTACAATTTTTAATTTTGTGCACTTCTGCGACTTTCAAAAACACATGAGAGATAATTGCATGATTTTATCTTGGCCACTACCATAATTTCTGTTGCATGATCTTGTTGTACTTCTTAATAACATTAATAAATGTCCTTTCAGACAGAAAACTGAAAATATTGAGTAAAAACTAAACTGCGAATAAAATAATTCGTTTTTGAGGGTAGCAAAGTATGAATGTTTTTTCCATGAATAATTTGTATGTTTACAGAAGAAATGGAAAATGAAAAGAATTTTACAATATTAACAACAGTGTTAAAAGCGATATTTGTTAGATGGATGTAACAAATAAGGAAGAGTTATTAAATAGTTATAAATGATTGGGATTCCTATAATTAGCATGGATACAATTTTCGAATTGGAATGTTGAAGACACTGAAGAAAATGATTGAGCAAGTTTGAGTACGTTATTGATTTGAATGTGTTTATTTTTGAATGTGTTGGAAGGCATTTAAGGAGTATTGAGGTAAAAGTATTTATTGGTGCGACAGAGAATGGAGGAAATGTTATTGACAGGGCTTTGTGTGTTGGAGTGCAGACGTTGTGTTGTACTGTTAGTTATTGCTGCTGTTCATCATCCTTGTGAGCATCATCTTAGCAGAACATCATCGGTGTAATAAGTCAAAGGAAAGGACTGAAACTGCTTCATAAAAAATGTGATGCAACGTAACGTAACGCGACGCAAAATTTTGTGGTCGGCTCATCGGTTCTGCCTGCACCTGCCAGCCGCCCTGCCTTTCTTTGCCGTTGCGCTAAACTGACCAGAACAAAGCAGAACAGACATTTATTAGAAGACAGAATTCTGCTTCGTCAAAATCTCTTACAAATACAAATCCCATCCCTCAAGTCCTTTCTATCAATACATTATCCATGTTACGTAACACTATGCAGTCCCTATGATATTACTAATGAAGCCAGTCAGATTATAACCAATTGAGAACTATGAGAACTAATCAGAATGCATACTCTCTCAAATAAACATTTTGCTGAAAATATGCTGATACAATTTCTGACTTACATTTTCAAAATCCATTCTGCATACATATGCATTTTTAAAATATTTATGTTTTATTAAACTACAATTTCAGTCTTTAAATGAAATTCAATTGTGCAGTACACTTTAATAAGTTTCAACATTTATTTTGGTTAAAGTTAGATAATAAACCTTTCTGTAAATGCAGGATATATTCTGTAGGGGGATTGGAACCCCAGGTGCTGTGGGTGCAGCGCATCTGGGCATCAGGGTCTGTAGGCATGAAACACTGGTAGATGTTTGAAAGTTAGTACCAAACCACGTCATCAAAATCCGAAAAGTTTCAAATTTTACGCGGTTTTCAGTGTTTTTGTTTAATTTTAATCTAATTTTTTTCTCTGTCTGGTTGTGCGGCCCAGCTTTACAAAATCTGCACCTGGGCAGAAATACCTGCGCTACGCCATTGTGGTCTGATCCTTTGCCTTTGATATTTTGTAGTAAGGAGCCAGATATGTGGAATTGTGGTGTTTTTAGGAGGTGGATAGGAAAAGGGACAGGAGTAGAATAAAATAAAGCAAGTGTATTCTTATTGTACTCTTAACCGACAAAAGGTTTTCTTTACAGTGCAACTGAACTCAGACGATTAGAATCCTTTGTTTTTTTATTATTGGGCATCAGATTAAAAGAAAGTCTGAGTTGATCATTCGATATGGCTTCTAACTACGAAGCTTGGATTCATTTGACTGTAGCCGTGTCCTGTAGCCAATGCAGTGACGAAAAATCCTCAACTTTTCTAATCAAAATCAAAGGGTTGCAGAAGTTGCAGTTTATGAATGTGTTGTGCTGTGTTGTATTTGTCTTCTTGCGTCTCAGATGAGATGAGACAATTAGACCTCGTCGTGGGCTTACACTTTACACTTACTGCATCACTTACTACTTTTACGTTCTACGCTACCAGCTAAGCTTTACAAAATACAATCCCTGTACCTTTCCTATTATGAGACATCGTATATGGGAACACATCAAGTGTCTGTCTGTCCGTTTGTCTGTCTGCACGATTTGAGATCATTCAGTCAAATTTGGTACACGTATATACCATTCAGGTCGTTAGGACATAGGAAGACTCATTGTCAGTTCAAAGTCCTCAATCGGTCAACTTCTGCATGACCCTGACCACACTTCCACTTTAACCACATGATACTGATTTATGATGTATCAGTGTATAGAATGTGTGATATAAAAACTTCAAAATCAAGCGATGAAATTAAATCGTTTGATTTTGTAACAGAAACGACGATGACGCTGACGTAACAATTGAATTCCAAAAACGCGAAATCATTATGAAAATAAATATTTAAATTTTGCAATAACACGTTCTTTTTAATGACATAGTTTTGTAATTCAAAGGTGATTCTTTTAACAAGTTAACACATAAATTTATTTCTCTTTCGAGCTTTCGAGTGATTTTAATTAACACGTTCTTTTTAATTGTTATTACTACGATGTCTATTACACCCGATTTTGATGGTTTATTTTTTATTTCCACAATCCACATGAGACGCTACGGCTACAGCGACGACCACACCATCACACATACATACTTATTCAAGTCTTTCGGTCTTTTTCAGTCACATCAATAATTACTCCAAGTCATTCTACCTAGCTTCATTTTTCAGCCACTTCACGCACATGGATTAATTAATTATGAAAACCGCAAATATTAACTACATACACCTAAAAATTCCTTTCCATTTGTGTCTTATGCAAATTTTCAGTAGTATGCAATTGCCTTAAAACAAAAATTTAATTGTTCCTGTCGGCAATGAGTAAATGAGTAGGAGTAGGACCAATATCGACCCTTATTATAGAAACTCTGAAATGGAAACTGATATTGTTGCAGGAGCTCAGCTATTAATAAAAATTAATTTATTTTATTTGCTTTCTCCTCATGATTAAGATTAAACTGTGCTGCAATTCTTGAGCTCATTCATTAACGATCACTCAATCTCTAAATTAACAATTAAATTATTTAAAATACTTTTAAAACATTTCTCTTTCAAAATTGTCAACATTCTATAATGCTTCAATGGTATTATTGGAAATAGGTTTAAAAGTATTTTCAGATGATTGCAAATATTTCGACTTGCCTGTACTATTTTTGATTAGTCTTTACTTATGAATGAGAGTGCATAATTTGTACACAATATATACTTCATTCATATTACAGTGGTCATGGTCTGTCCTGCAGGACTATATTATTATTGTTGTTGTTTGGACTCATTGAGAGTTAAAATGTGCAGCAGAAATATTTTTATTGTTTGGTGGGTGTGGAGAATTTCTACGGTGGTCTCACTGCGAGATGAGCAGAAAAAAGTTTTGTGCGTTGAAGAAATGTGGAGAATGGAGAATGGAGAGGATGAGATGAGTGATGGTTTGCATTTGGAGTTGGGAATGACGAGTGCTAATAGCGGATATAAAAATAATATTGTGCACACCTACCCAAACTAATTTAGACTGGTAGCAGCGTTTTGAGTGTTGTTCATTGTGAGTGCGAGAGATGATAGTAGGGTATTCGTGTTATTTACTGTAAATGTATGGTGTGGTCTGGTGATGGCTCATCCACCGTCTTCGTCGTCGTCGCGGCTATAAAGCTTTTTTCTGTATTCTTTTGAAAGGTGCTGAATTATGCTTTGAAGAGGTCCTAGTCCCAGTCCGCGTATTATTGGGTAGCTCTGCATGAAAGTTTATGGATGAAGGGATGCCGTTTGAAAGAAGGATGCGTTGACTTTGACTCATTTGACAAGCACTTGCTCAATTTTCAACTAAAACTACAGATCGTTGATCTTTATGCATAAATGACGATAAAAATCCGTGAGAATTTCGTCTTCTGCTTCTCCTGATTGTCTCCTGCCGTAGTTTCGTCTTCTGTTCCTTCAACAACCAAACAGGTGCAGGTGCTCTTCCACATTCTACGTCACTCGCCCTCAGACTCATCCAACACCACAAAAACACACAGCACACAAAATACAATCCTACAACAACTAATAAAATCTCCGTCTCACTTTGTCTTCGCAGTCACCAATACAATCACACACAACACCTTCTCCTAACACTCAACCAAAATGCTCTCAAAAATCCGTTTAATTAGCTGCCTTTAACTTCCTTAACTAAAATTCACAACAGTCTCCTCTCATTCCACTAATTTATGAATTACAGCAACTGCAAAAATATTTTTCAGTGCTTCTCTGCGCTACAACTCACTCACTCACTCACTATCGCATAAAATAAGTTTAAGGATTAAATAGGAGTCGAAAATAATCATAATCACACGATGAGTACCTTAGTAAAGAAATTAATAATTAAGGTCTTCGTGTGAAATTCTCTGCTGCAAATGAAATTATTGCACTAAAATAAAATCCACCTTTTGGTCCATAGAAATTGCATAGACAGAAAATACATAACTAATATACGTTGGATTTTGTGATGATGGGCACACAAAGCCTAATAGCTATTCACATGCACACTCAAATCTTGTTTTGCCTTGTTGTTTGTTCGTTATGTTCCTACACACAATTGTACACTACCAACTATGCGTATGCAAAATATTTCTTGTGTGCAGATTAGCAACAGGTCGCAGAATTGACAATGAGGCTTTGTAAACTGCGAGGCGTGGAGGAACGACTAGAAGCGGTGGATGATATTTAAGGTTGTCTCCCTGTTTTGTGCCTTGGCTGAGTTGGATCCCATGATTTGATTACAAAGGCCGCAAGAATGAGATGGTAAAATTTATTTTTTTCCGAATTCTAAAGGTTCCTTCATCTCCACGACAAACAAGTTAAGTGTAGCTGAAAATGAAGCGTGAACAATTTTCAATCAATATCATTCCGAGTTTCACGGAACAGAATTTTCTTTGATTTCCCTTAACTTTTGCTAATATTGTGCTGATAAACACATAATACGATGACAAGAAGATGACGGTATAATAAGAGACGAAGAAACGTGACTAGACGCATGGGAGATTTGCAAAAGAAACAAACAAGACTTCACATTCACCTTCATACCATTTCCCTGTGTAACTTCTTAACATTAGTTCCTTAGTTAAACTTAAAGAGGAAATGTGTGTGTTGCATAATGAAATAAACTAATGCGGAATATGTAATGCAACAAACATCAAGACATCATTCGTCCCTATTTAGTCTGAGAGTGCTGAATTGTAAGCACTTTACAATAAAACGGGCATCTTCAATACAGTACAGATACTAAACCAATAAAATAATAAATATGCAAATGCAATGTGAAAGTCTGCAGCTATAATAAACATGAGTAATTATGTCGGAAAATATGAATTAACATCTACCAATAAATAAAATGAGTTAACTTTATTATGAAACATGAATGCAAGTAATAATAAACTGCCCGGAAAGAAAGTTATGGCTTAACTCAATATTACCAATAATATTGATGCCCCTAATCATCATTACACACATCTTCATTTATCTGTACAATCATATTCACAACAACATTACACACAGAGCAAAGCTTTAAGAAGTTACCACAGTGGTTAGCATGCAGCACAATGTAATGTGCAGAAAGCCCAAGAATTCTATATTTTATAACGTCAACAGATTTCCATCACTTATTTTTGCGAATGCAACTGACAAAGTTTGTGACTACGTGTAGGTAACCAGAGGTGAGCAAAAAATGCAATTGTCCTGTTCGGAATTTGTGTCTCAATGCCTGTGTGATTTAGTTTGAAGTGAAGTGATGTGAAATATGTGAATGTGCCTCTGTGAGACAGACAGATAATATGATGAGAGTCAAAAAGAAGACTGAAAAATGAGAGAATAGACGTAATCTATGAGGTCTATAAGTAAGCGTTAGCAGAATTCCTGATTCATTGCGATACATGTACAATTTGCCATGGGTGTTGGTGGAGCTGTATGTGCAAACTTTCTCATTTGCATTACATCGTACAGTGTGCACCATAAATCAGTACACGACCCTTGCTACACTTTTCTACAATTCCGTTAAAACTTACAGTGCATAAAAAAGTTTCTTCAAATAAAAACTTGGCTATAATATCATAGTTTATATCTAATCAGTGAAATTGAATATACCCGCCCGTTTTTCATGACATTTCATTAATAATATAATTTAAAATCTTGAAAAAATCCCAATTTTTTAATTGTGCCCAATAAATGGTCGAACTTTACTTGGATTTAATACAGCTGCCTAATTAATTATATATGCTTTATATTTAAAACATATTTTAGAGGCAATTTTGAAACTTATTGAATATAGTTAGTGGACTGTTTATTATAAATTTAACCCTTCATATTGTTGTGGTTCGACTCCAAAGGAAAAGTATGGACGAAGATAAGTACGACCGTGTATACATTTGTGTAGTATGAGGATGGTTATTGTTATTGCGTTATTGCACGTTAGTTGGATTTGCCATGTATTTGGTTGGGTGTTTTAAACTAATACTGGATGTTGAGTTTTGGTGTGTAGAATTGAAAGCGGAATTGTCGATTGTAAAAGTAACGTGGGAATTGAGTTGACTGTGCAGAAGAAACGTACTGTGTCATTATATTTTGAGCGTCCATGTGGTCAATTTGGGTTTGGTTGGCAAGAAAATTGGTTTAGAGAAGACCAAAGAAAAAGAAGGATGGAGAAGACAACGGTTGACGCTGATGGTTCTTTGTCACTTCACTTTGTCACTTATCAGCTCCAAAAGTCCCACACTCCGCAAGGTAATGAAATATTATTATGTGTAATAATATTCATACTTCTCCAACTTCGCACTCTCTCAGTCCCATCTTCCTCTGCAGCAGCAAATCCTCCAAGTGCAGTAGCGAACCAACCATTTGTATTTATTCCATTTCTTCTGCCACTGTAATGGCCTATACCGTACACACAAAAGAAATATTTATTATTGAGAAATGACAGAAAACGAGTGAAGCATAGAATCCTCCATACATTACCTGCACCACCACAGGCCACCACAGTCTTTATGACACTGCTATAGCCTCCCACTCAAATCCGTGTCATTCTCGTCTCTTTGCTAAAGACATGATCATCCTCTTGACATGACACCCACTTCGCTCTCCTCCAATTCGCCTTCTTACATTTTGTCTTCTTTTCAGTTATGCTCCTCTCATATAACACAAATTCCTAATTACCGCATCATCTACACGTCTTTTCCTAGTAGTCTTCTCATATTTCTTGACTTTAAATATTACACGAACGTTTTTTGCAACAATGATTCACGGGTCATTTTATTTTAGTTTATTATTATGTAATTAAAACCATATGTACCTTTATGTGATCTAACTTTTTCTTGTGCTTATTCGGCTCACATTAAATATTTTAACCTTTTCATCTGTACGAATATTATAATTAAAACATACTGTCAATTGTTTCCGTATCATTTCGAAGTGTAATTAATCATATCCTGTATAATTTAATTTATAATGCATGTTATTCATTATAAGACAATGTAATGAAGCTTAACACTTTGAATAAATTTCTCTTTAAGGAATAGCTTCCCAATGATTGCAATTTGAGCATTGGAAGAAAAGAAATATTGCTAAATGAATTTATCCATTTGAACAAGGAGCTTCTTACATAGACGTCTTAATACGTACTGCATCCCTGTCAATTATTTGTTCTTTTCATTATGATTGTAAGAAGTAGAGGTGATTATAAAGGAGATTATGTAAAGGTGATGCTAAAAGTAATTTGCGAAAGAGTGAAGGAAGGAAGTGAAAGTTGGTCTGAAAGGTGAGAGGATTATTATTGTGAGAGATGTGATAATCTGATCTGGTTTGCTACGGTGGGGATAATGGATGAGATGAGACTCCTCTACTCAACTGCACCTAAGTGCCTACACTCACAAAGTACATAATGCGGCCTTACAAAAGTTACAAGTTATATCGTGGTCCGCAGAGTCCGCAGTGCATACTGTAGAGCTTGATAGCTTAGTGACTCTCTACACGACACTGAGTGCACGGAGTACATGAGAACTTCGTAAAAAAGAGAAAAAGGAGAAGGTGAAGAAGTGACGACGGTGTTGCTTGACTCTTTTCAGCTGCAGTTGGAGACTGCAATAATTCGAGAAGAGATAATAATGCGAAGGGTAATAACACAAAAGTTAAACTGAAGAGACAGAGACGAGATAAATATGGACGGGAGCTACAACTAAGAATAAGCATACGGAATTAAGGAACACAGAAGCTGACACGTTGTTGTACAACTCTCAAACCTTTACATTGCTTGTTCAATGGATTAAATTAGTCTGGTAATAACTGACTCACATTATGTCTCCTTCATTGTGTGCATCAAAGTTCTTCTGTTTAGTTGTTTGTGCACAGAGCAAGTGTTGCGGTGTTCAGGAAATAGTTGAAGCGCCGAGTGGATGCTTAGGTGGTTGGTGATTGTGGGAGTGCGTCGTGTCATGTCCCACCCTTGCAATATTTTCTATTACAATAATAAATAATCCTCATTTGTTATACATTTCATATTTCACATTATTCCAGTGGCCATGATATTCCTGTGCACATGAGACGTTCTAGATGTGGATGGTGGTGGCTTTGGCAGTAGTGGCTGTAGCAGTAGTGGCTGTGGCAGTGGCTGCTGTTGTTTTAGAAGGAGCAAAGGCGAGAGCTGAGATGTGACTGTGTGTGACGAGATGGAAATCCCGTGAGAGTTTTGGCCATGATGGTTTGATGGTTGTGTTTTTAGGGAGACGGAGGACGGAGAGTGTGGTGTCAGTGGTGTGGACACCCTGGTGAGTGTCCGCCACATGTTAACACATGAGACATGAGCTCTGCAAGCAAAAAGCTCATCATCACACAATCACACACTTTTTGCTGCAGTCGTGAGATATCCTGTGGCTCTCTCACATCTCTCCTCCTCAACAGCCCCACTCTCACATTTATTCTCTCCAAACACATCCACTCCCTTCGCCCACTGCAACAATCCTCAGGTCGTCCAAGTCCACTTTATTAGAGAGGTTGTTATCTGAGTTTTTGGTAGAGAACTGAACTGAGAACTCAGATTTGACGTCACGGATGACGTCATTGATTCAGTTCCGAGTTCGTGAGT
>JABASD010004647.1:0-14748 GCA_019776165.1 Pogonognathellus flavescens
GATACAAAGTTACAGTGAAAACTGCAACACACAAATAACGTTGCTTACGTTATTTCCACGTGAATATAATGATTTTTTTGAAATTTGGTTGACTGGGTAGTCACAGTATACACAAATACACATACACAGATACTTGTTTCCCACTGAATGTCAGTGGGAAGCAAGTCTCTTCTAAATGCTGTTGTTGTAAGTACGATAGCAAAAGCCATTTCTGAACCTTATTCCAAACTCTAAATATATTACATTTTATTAAGTTGATAAAGTTGACCGAAGTTTCGGAATGGTGCTCTTCTAGTTTAATGGCAGAAAATAATGGTACAATTGATTATCCAAAAATTACATGAATAACAAACACTAATCAGAACACCAAATTTAATTGACTCAATAATTTTATTGCGGATTGAGATAATTGTTAGTCTTGAGTAATTGATGAGCAAGGTGGTAGCCAGGATTTCTCTTTGGCGGGTTTAATAATTTTAACTAGCTTTGAGAGATCACCACAACCATTAATCATTGCGTTAATTAATACATGCTCTTTTAAATGCTTACATATACTGATATACTACCAAATATATACTTCACTTTCACTTTAACATGCATTGATTGATAGTCTAAAATAGCATTTTAAGATTCTTCTTGTTACATCAATTTTTCACCACATCTTGGAACTTGCCCTTACATATGTCCATTATTAATTAGCGGAAAGCTACTTTATGTAAAGACCAAAGCTGTCCGTCCGTCCGTCTATCCGTCCTTCACCACGATAACTTGGGAATATATTGAGATATTTGGACCAAATTTAATACACTTGCTAGTGGGGACCCATCTGAGGCTAAATTCGACGATGGGGTCAGTCGGAAAACTGCTTCATGACCTTTGAACTTATAGTAGTTGAA
Source organism: Pogonognathellus flavescens (assembly GCA_019776165.1). Classification (NCBI taxonomy): domain Eukaryota; kingdom Metazoa; phylum Arthropoda; class Collembola; order Entomobryomorpha; family Tomoceridae; genus Pogonognathellus; species Pogonognathellus flavescens. The sequence goes on from JABASD010004647.1 coordinate 897, forward strand.
CTACTTGGTCCATGCAGCCTTAATGACTCAATGCGTTCTAAACACTGCTACGTTAATTCTAACTTGATTTGAAATTAAAACCCGCCAACTTTTGAATTCGAAGAAGACCATAAGTGATGAAATATTTAAAAAAATAAGCAATTTTAATGTTTTTAAATACATGCAATTGGCAATTAGGGCAGTTAAACTGCCAACACAGTTGGCTTCACTATTATTGTCAATGTGTCATATTTCACAAGGCAGAGGCTCTGTTTCATCCGCTATTGATTTGAACCGTTACAAATGGTTTAATATTTCAGTCAGTATCACTCCAAAACATGTTAATCAACGAATCTCAATGTTGGTATTTTATAAGTGTAATTTTGAACGATGCTTGGTGCAAATGGTACAAAGTTTTGCACTTGGTAGGTATTTAATAAATACATTTTTATAAGCACTTTTATCAAAGCAATCCGTTTTTGAATTAGCATTATCGTACATCGTACAATGCAAGCTGACGAAACTACCATCAAATATAATATTATAATATGTGAATATTAATATTACTATATTTATTTAGCTTTATTTATCAAGTTATCATTTAGTACATTATCATTTACTAAATTATTGCCGTATTGCCGATATTAAAAGTCTCCTCTTCTATTACTACTCTAATAGCAGCCTCCCCTCAAAGACAATTTGGGTTATTGGGATGGAACGTAAAAAATTTCCCTGGAAACTCCATAGAGTTTGAGTTTTAGGTTTTTTAGGCAGGCAAACAATTCGGTTTTATTACTCTTACAGTTAGTAATACCAAATATCTGTTTGTGAATTCTCATTCAATTTTCGAAAAATATAATTAACTTGTTTTATGGTTTTGTTTTAAATGCTTTAGTATTTTGTCCGCCTTAAAAAATTTTCAGTTTTTACTGATTATATTTTGTCCATGGTGATTTTACCAGACTCATAAATAAAAGCTTCCTTCTATTACTAGCCCTAGCCTCCCTTTAATAGAGGCCTGCCCAAATATGGAATTGAAATATTAGAAGCCGCGGCGTTAGCAGCCGGGTATTCAACGGTATTCGTGAAAAAAATGGTAAAAAAGCTAAATTAATTCATTTAATTCCGTAAAAGTACCTACTAAAAATGTCATGCTCCATAATATCTTTCTAGAAAAGATTAACATGTCGTGTGAATGATTATGGATTTAATGGCATGAAGTTTTGGGTCCTTTTTTGCTCCCGCCGCAAAGCTTGAATATGAAAGTTGCTAATATTTTCTCTCATCTGTACCCAAATAATCCGCTCAGGTTCCGTTAGTAAAAAATCAGTGATTTGTGTACAATTACAACTAAATATTAGTTTCAACATTGCTAAAAGGTAAATAAAAAACATTTAATCGGTACACTTTATTAAATTCAAGAGATATAACCGAAGGCTGGTAATTTTATCAACTTTCAACTAATAAGTCAAGTTGTTGATTTTTTGACTGCGCCATTTGACGTGTTTTTCTATATTTATATAATGTAACTTTTGCGACATAAATCTAATTAAGCTGATCATTATGTTTTGCAAATGAGCAGACCAGATCCAGAAAGCATTAAAAGTGGAAATAAAATGCAAACAAATTGTGACACGTCTGTTCACCTTGACCCTAACGGAGAATTACATCCAGACGAAAAGAATCCATTTTACATTCCTGAGGTTACTTAAAAATTATGGACAAATAACATCAACAACATCGGTTTCCAGTTTAAAATTTTGCAAAAATTAAATTCTTGATTGTTTTAATATACTAGATTACGGATCACATGTTTCAATTCTTAAAACTGCGTGATATTAAAATCTGCCGTTCAGTGTGTCAGAAATGGAATCAGCTGGCTGAAAAATTTCTAAAGAAGCTGTCCGTAGTTGACATTCCTACATCAGATCGCCTTGACGTGTTCAATCAACTTTTTCCTAACGCACAACAAAGTCAAATATTTACTTGTTTTCAACTTGGGGATTTTGAATGGCATAACTTGGTCGCCTTTTTTGAAAAATGGAATGATAATTTGATTGAAGTCACGCTGACCAGTGCAGATTTTGGGTCACACAAGGAAAACGCGACATATAATCTTTCTCCGCTCCTGCCTTCCACTTTGACCAAACTAAAGATTGAAAGTTATAACCCGAAAATGATTATTGCAACGGATAAAATATGTAATATTCGGATTCTTGAATTAGAAAACTGTATTTTAAATATTATACCGGGCACAATCTTAAACCCCGTGGAAATTGAACTAGAATATGTTACATTTCGAGAAGGCGAAAAGAATATAGAATTATTTTTAATCAACCCTTTGTTAAACTTGGATGTTTTGAAAAAGGCTAGATTCTGTGGCGAAAATGTAATGTTAGACTTACAAGGTTCACATTCGTTGGATATGCTTAGCTTGGACGACGGGGCAACAGTATTAAGTTGGGAAACATCAAACTGGGAAATTAAGAAATTATTTCTTGGCGTCTACCCCTGTAAGCAAGTGGAATTCGTGGAATTTTTTAAACATTGTCCCAAACTTAGATGTCTCACTGTGGAGTTAGCCGATGCTGGCTCTGATAGCAGTGGCAAAAGCATTTTGAAAACTTCAGCCCTGCCACAAAATGTAAAAACTCTTCGTGTGGTTGACGAAGTACGAATTATTCTGGATCGCATCTTTCAGTTAGAATCTTTCATTATTTACTGCGCGAACTGTAACGGACCTCATAACAACATTGTTGATATTGTTAAAGAATTACATGTTAAACATTTGATATGGTTTGGAATGAAACCACTACTCATTGGTGGCGCCGACCGACGTAGATTTATATTTGACAACAATGAAGGAAAAATTGTCAAAAGTTTAATCGATTTGAATTTGGATAACTTTGCTTTGGGTGACTATTCTCAAGTAAACGATTCCGAGATAGACAAGAGTTACACGTTCCCACTTGTTAACATACCAGGAAAATATTACATGTTACAGCATGGGAAAGATATAAGTTGGAAGTTCAAAATACGAAAGTGATTAATAACTGCTTTCAAATATATTAGTTCATAAACAAACGAACAAACCGGTTCCATAATTGTAATTGATTATTATAATTCTGGCCATATTTAGGGTTGGTAATCGGAGAATTAATTACAAGTAGTTTGTTTTTGTAGTACATTTGGATTTCTTGGAGAAAGTGACGAGATTTAATTTTTATTTTCACAAACTGAGTCGGAAGCAAGTTTATTCTAATGCTGTTATTGTAAGTACAATCAACGATAGTAAAGGCTTTTGACACTTTATTCCGAACTCTAAATTAAACTACCTTATATTGTATTAATTTGATAAAGTTGAGAGAAGTCTCAATATGATGTCCTTCTAGCGTAATGGCAGAAAATTATTGTGCAATTGATTACCCAAAAATTACATAAATAATAAACTCCAGTTAGAAATCCAAATTTAATTGATTTAATTATTGCAGAATCCATATTGAGGGATTGGTTGAATCATTAATTTTATGTGATGGGGGACTTTTTTTACCTTACAAAATCAAACTTTCCAAAATTCATTATGAATGCCTGCTAAAAACTGCAAGGACTCTGTTGGCATTCAAACGTTGAAATATAATACTGTTAATATATCTTGTTCTTCAGAATCAGGAGAAATGTGAGGAATTTTTACAATATAGCACATTGGGAATCAGTAGTATCGTATAAATTTGAGGTAATGATACTACCATCAAATATAATAACACAATTATGTTACGTAATATCATATTTTCTATTATATTATTATTACCTAGATATTATTTATGAAAAAGTAAGGTAGGTAGTCACACTATAAAACATCACAATATAAATCATCTCACTATATTTCATCAAAACGAGTAGGTAATAAATTTTAGAAAATGTCATGCTACCTTATCATTTTTTAGATCTATAAATTATTCCACGATCTATTTTTTACGATGAATAAGTATAACTATTGGTAGAATGCTATGAGTTTGACGGTTACCATTTGTATGCAATGATTAGGTGGTTTACCGATTAATATTAGTATACTTATTCCTGGAAGTAACAACCATACAATACAAGCAAAGCTGTACAGTCCGGAATCAGGAAATGTAATACTTGATTCAGGTAAGTTAAATACGTAGTCCATGTTGTAAGAAGCAATAGATTAAATGTTTGAAATGATGTTGTGACTGATGTGAGGTTCCGTGTATACGATCAAAAATATACATTGATTGAAATGTACACATCAACCATCTAATATAGCTCTTAAAATGTTCACTTAAATAGTTTTCAGAATCGGTAACCAAAAAATCATACACTATAAAATTCCTGCACGTTCATTACATTATAATATACAGTACTACTACTAAGAAGGATTGCTGCATTGTCGTCCTTCATTATTTCATTGCTGAACTAAAATAAGATTTCTAAGAAATGCCTAAACCTAACGTGCAGCATTCGTAAAAAGAGTATGACATCTTATGACCACTTGAAAACTAATCCCTTACCTAGCCACGCACGTAACCCAAACATGCAAGTTATAAAACCAAAGACGGGAGTTTTGGTTCTATCAATTCACAACTGAAGCTTCTCCTAGAAGTGGTTAATTTCGTTAAGTGATCAACCTTGTACGAAACACTTTCTTGCTAAGCATTTCGTTTATTTATCATAAACCAAGTAATTATACGAATTTCTTCTCGCATAAAATCACTATTTAAAAGAAATAAATTCAGTTTTGTTAGTTCATTAGTGGTTTTATTGTTATGTAGTAAAATATTCTGGTGTTCTTCAATTTCAACGTCAATTCGTCTCATAGTGATGGTAAGGCATGGCTCAAATTCTCCATAATGCCAACCCCTTTCTTAACACATTTCTTGTAATATAATCAGTTAAAGTTAAATAAAAAGTTAAAGTTAGAGTTAAATAAAAGTACCTTGATAAAAAGATTTTGCTTAAATTGACCCATTAAGGCATTTTTTAAAACTTTTTATTTTTTTAAATCAAGTTAGAAAAAATACAGAAACAAGTAATCGCTAAAACTATTTAGCCATTAAAGGAAAATGCCAGTTTTTCCGATTCGTTTATAACTAAGATGTAGATATAAAATACTAACCGTTTCCAAAATATTGAATCATATGAAACCGAAGGAATAGGAATTATTATAAAGCATTTGTTTTTGATTTTCAGAAACACTCATATTTAGAATTGTGTATTAAACAGTAAAAACCGACGAGAAAACATTAGTCTAAATAAAACAGAAATATCACTACAATACCATTTGTATATGGCTTGTAACGGTAGATATAAATATATGAACTTTCATAATCTTTCTCTACCACCATACATTAATTTGTAGGAACGATTTTTACTTCACACTGTATATATATGTAACATATAAAAAATATGATTACTAAAGTTCATATAAAAGTGAAATTTTTTATGTGCTTGCCTAATTGACTATGTAGAAGCCAGTTTATTTATTCCTTATTTTTCTTACATCCAGTCAAACAGTATTAAAGAGCAATGACAAAATTTGCCCATTTTTGTAGACAGTGTAATTATATTATTAACGGTAAGCATTATTATCATAACCATTTAATCATTTTCAATTTAATTTTAGACGTTTGAAGATATCGGAAACAACTTCAAAACATTTTCGTCGGCGAGTGCGATTTAATACTTCGTCCCGATGATTTTTTCGTATCCTGCATTAAACTACACGCTCTGTTGAACTTATTAATTCCACTGGTATTTCGGCAGGTAAATTGTTTTAAAATTTCTAAATGATTATTTAGATTCTTGATTAGCATGAAGATAACATTTGCTGGTAATCCTTCAACTCAAAGTAGAAAAATGTAATTTCTGTAATTGCTATTATTTTAACTTTGTTCTACATAAAACAACTTGGCTGAGAGAGCACAATTTATTTGATTTTTCTGTTACAAACCAAATTTTTATAATTATTTAAGTTATAGACATCTCTTGAATCATTGTGTATTTTAGTTGCAGCCAATACATAATTTATTATTATAGTTTGAACGTTATTACTGCTGCATCTTTATAAAAGCGGGCAATGTTTATCAGCTAGTTATAATGTTGTGTAATTTGCTTATGATTTGGTAGGACTGGTCTTGATCCGATCACTAATGACTTATAACGAACATTATATTTTGAAATTATGTAGAAAATTTCATTTGACGATTATTAAGTATCGTAGGATACTTTATACCAATAGGCTGCGTGTCCTTCTGTCTGTCCGTCTCTATGCACGATTACTAAAGAATAATTTGATATTTTGGCTCGAAATTTGCTATACTCAATCTTAATTTAAAAGATAATAACGCAAACTTTTGCATTGGGATACAGACAGTGTTTGAATAGTATGAAAAAAGAGAATTCGTGTTTGCAAATATTATTTAATAAGATTAGTCTCACCAGCTATACTGCTACTAACACAAAGTTAGAGTTGATGTGATGATGTCAGTAAAGTTAATTTTATCGTGTTAAAGTTCACTAAACACTTATACGATACTTTATTCTACCCTTGCAAATGGTTTGTTTAATATAAAACTTTGGGAATTGCAACGGACGTTATGTGGAATAAATATGTTGATTTTGAGGTTAGTAAAATAATTCTTTATATATTTTCAATTGTTCTCAGGACACAAGGTTTCTGCCAAGCCCTTTTTGATGTTACCAAATACAAAAATTAAATCTAACTTCTCCTGATGGGTGGACACAGAACAAGATTGAAAACAACAAAACTGAGTCAGCATGTCGCTAACCGAAATAAAATTTTGGATGTTGTATGTTACCCGTGAGAAGAAACGTTTGCAGCATTTTTGGTAGTGTAAAATTATCATGGATTAATTTTTACATTAGAAAATCCGATAACGTCTTTATTTTGAGTTGGCTAGAATATATTCCCGTCTTTTTAAATTTGCATTTAGGCAAAACATGGTATTTAATATTTTGTCTGAATTAAGAGGCCATCGCATTGTAAACTGATATCCTAGATGTATTATCAGTTAATGTAAATATGCAATATTTAATGCATTATAGTAGTTTAGCGAAATGACAGTAGTTGTTTTATTTCAAACACTTTATTTGCGGTTCTTGATAGTCCATTAGTGTTTCTAACATTTCATTATCTGTGAAATTTGCCAGAAAACTAGAAACGATGTACTTATGAAAAACGAGAGTGGGAGGGTGGGGTGTTCGAAAACACTATCCAGCTAGATAATGTTTCTGAGACTATTTCTCAAAGCAACTGATATACAATCTGAATTTAAATCGAGTCCTTTGGTAGTGACATAATGAATTATTGTCATGCAGCATAAAAAATTATGATGCTTACCAATGCTCTCACGTTGGTTCTTTTAAAATTAATTTAATAGAGAACTGTTTATTTTGAAGTTCTGAAAAATTCCTAATAATGTGGTAAAAATGTTAGTCCTTCATTCATTGCAATAGAAGCCGTCGCCTGAAAATTTTTGCATTCAGAAGTCTCGAAATACAATATCTGCTAAACTTAGTATGTAACTGACAATTATATCTTATAGTACGACGGTAACTGTTTCACAGTATCCCCAGAAATATTCAGCAGCTTTAAAAATTCTGTCGACATTTCGACATGGACATTATAAAATAAATTATAAACGCGTACCATGAAGACTCTTTTTATTGAGAGTTGGAATCATTATATTCTGTTATGTTTTCAAAATTTATTCTATTAATTTGACCAGTGGTTCCGTTTTCTTCTAGGTAAATAGAAAATTATAACGACCAGTTTCCTATGATATTTTTACTTTATTACTTCAGGTAAAGGTAAATTAATTACGTCGTAAATGAAACGACATAAACGACGGGACAGACAACACTTACTTATGTTCGCTATACGGAATATAAAATTTTGATGCGTACCATTTAATTTGTCAGGACTTTGTAAAATGTAGGATGGTTTACTGGTAATTTACTTGTGGTAATAGTAAATTAAATGGTAGCACATACAACAGAGTAAGATTATTGTGTTTTCCCTACCGAAAATGAATTATAAGCTGAGGTGAACAGATGTAAGCAGACACAGTTGCTAACCGAAATATATTTATAATAGTTCAAAGGGAAAATGCAATTGTATTTCATGATATTATAAATTATAAGTGGCCAAAATTCATAGTGAGGTGAGATATGCAGTGATTTTGGAGGTATTCAGGTTCCAGTTGGCAAAAAAGGTTAGATCACCAAAGTTTCTTCTCTACTACTCTTCAAGGTATCTTAAACTTCTCTTAAGAAACAAAATCTGCAACAGCTGCTGTCAATTAGAAACTTTTCAAAATGCGGCAAATAATCCTCACTTGACTCGCACAATATGTACCTACTACCTACATATTTATATCATGACTTTTAACATATGTAATTGCAACTTTTTATTATTTCCAATTATATAGTTAAATGGTTATTATTCGTGTTAAGGCGAAGAATATTTCTGCAGAATTAGTTAATAATATTATGTGGTGATATGTAGGCACGCTGATTCCATGAAGAGTTTACAATACCGTCTTCATATGAACGCCTTTGCTATAGCTGTATGAAGTCGTTTTCTCTGCATAATTTTGCGTATGGTTTAATGCTATAAAATTATTGCAGTTTTAAATTAGAAAATCTTAAATATTATTCGTGCGTTCTCTTTTGTAGAGTATATATAGTGTGTGACATGAAATCTAAAGTCAGGGTAACGTTATTTTACAGTATAAGGAACAGATATACTATTTTTACATGAATCATTTCTTCCCAGTTAAAAAATCAATAGCTTATCTGGTGGAAATGTGACATCATTATGGGCGACGTGGTTAGGATAAATGCCATTATGATTGACTACGTTTTCAGTAATAAATATTTTCATTGGACTTCAAAAATTCATTGATAAATATAGCCAATCAGTTTCTTATGCTGTGAAATAGGGTTGCTGTAACTCTAGATTTATAGATTTTTGAAATATTAGTACGTAAACTACGTAAGCGTAAGAAAAGCTACGTAGTATTATTTTGGGTTTTCCGAACAAGGCAAATGACTATTCACACTATTCTGATACTGTGATAGATTAGTTTCTTGCCATAATAATGTGAATTCGGTTGTTATCATTTATTAGATTTTTATAGGCACTGTATAATTTCATTGCAATACCAGTTAGTTAGAATTTAATGACAATTAACTAGTTGTAGTTGTCAATTGTGGCAGCATAAATAGAAGGTAATAATTTTGTTCGCCATACCCAACGTAAATTTGTTGTAAAATAGCGTAGGAAATGTACAAAAATATTAGTGTATATTAAATGCAAACAATATTATAAGCTCAAAAAGGAAAATCCTTAAGCTTAAACAAAAACGTCACAAATGGAATTCAGTTTCAAATCAGAGTAAATGGCTGATTAGACACTGGGTTTTAATTCTGAATTAGCATAAACTTTTGTGGGAATCGCTTTCGTTATACAAAGTTTTGATATGTATGCGGTGGCGACGGATAGATATATGTTTCCATTTTCACTGGTGGGGAAGGGTCCACATAAATCCATGGAAATAAGTTCGAAAAGGGCATTTATGGGGATACTATTGAGCAATCCTGCCGAAGTGTATATTAAATGTAAATAACATTATAAGAACAAAAAGGAAAATCTTTAAGCTTAAACAAAAACGTCACAAATGGAATTCAGTTTCAAATCAGAGTAAATGACTCATCAAGGGGTTTCAATAAAACACAAATTTAAGCACTTACAGATTAATTTTTGAAAAAATGAATTGTAAGCACGAATTGTTGAATGACTTACTTCCGCCGAAGTATCACAGGGGTTGTGATCGCATAAGACAGTGTATGGTTTCTTCGTGGATGGGTTTTAATTTTTAGTGAGAACGCACTCACAGCCCTGTAAAACAAAATGTGAATTATTTAAATGCTCACAATTGTTATCCTAGGTCAAAGCAATCAATTTCAATACAATTGTTATTGGTGTTAAGACGAAGAATGTTTTTGTAGAATTCGTTAATAATTTGTGGTGATATGTGATACCATGAAAAGTTTGCAATGCTATCTTCGGATGAACGCATTTTCTATGAAGTCGATTTATGTGAATAATTTTACCTATTGGTTAGTGCTGTAAAACTATTGCAGTTCTAAATTAGAAAATCTTAAATATTATTAAATCGTTCTCTTTTGTAAAGTATAGTCTGTCACATGAAATCTAAAGTCAGAGCAATGTTATTTTACAGTATAAGTTAAGGAACTGATATGCTATTATAAATGAATCATTGCTTCCCAGTAAAAAAATTACTGGCTTATCTTATGAAATCATTATGGGTGACGTAGTTTAGTCAAATTACTTCATCAGTAATACTTTTTTGATTGGAATGCGAAAATTCATCAACAATAAGCATATCAGTTCATTATGCTATAAAATATGGTGGTTCTCAATCTATATTTTTGAAATATTAGGTTATAGTATTTTTCCGAGCAAGGCAAATGACTATACTGACACTAAGATATTTACACACTTTTACCTCCCATTACTGTGAAGTATGTTTTTCTATCATTTTTTAACTTTTATAGGCACTGTATAATTTAGTTGCAATGAACTTGTGGTAAAAGTTGATTGTTAGCAGCATAGTTAAAAGATAATTGTGCTCGACATACCCAAAATATATTTATTTTAAAATAGAATTGCTTGGAAGGTATACAAAAATATAATTACTACCTACAAATTTATGTGTTCAAAAATGAAAAAAAAAATATTGTGTAGGCATAAACGTCACAAATCGTATTTGGTTTCAAATCAGAGTAAATGACTCTTTGGTTACGGGGTTGTAATTATAGTTAGACTAAACTACTAAACCTATAGTTGAAGCGATTACCTTGAATCCTGGACAGTTATTTTCTCAGAAGCTCGGATTTAAATCATATTACTAATATTTGCCTATTGTGTGCTTCAAGGTACGCCTTACAAAGATGGTGCCCATTTCTTCAATAGTTTTTGAGAGTTCTTTGCTTCTCGCAACTCTTTGTATTGTTAAAACTCTTTAAGTGCCTTAATGTTCTGCCTCTAGACCCTCTCAATTATTATTTTACTTGGTTCTTCTTGTATTTGGTTGGGTGAGATGATGTAGTTGACGGCATTATTGTCGAAAGTTAGTTTTTCTTCCTTATTCCCAATTTTAAAATTATTAAAGCCATTTTTAATTTAGTATAAAAGTATATATATAATTTAGTTAGATAGTATACATGTACAATATACAATCCAATTTGACACGCTTTTTGGAATTAAAATATTAGTATTTGTATTAGTATTTGAATAATTTACTCTGGACCCATTGCATACCCAATCAAGGGCGTACCCAGGATTCCAGTTTCGGGGGGCATTCTGACCTAATAAATTGGCATTTGGGCCCCCCTTGGTATATCCTTATACCCTATCTAATTTTTATAAACACAGTTACATCTTAAAATAATTTGCTTCGAAAGTAAAATTAAATTGTGGGGCAGCATATATAAAAGGTAGCAATTGTGCTCGCCATACGCAAAATAAAGTTTGTACGAAATAAGAAAGTATTTAAAATATGACGAAATTTTAAGTGGTAATGAAAAGTGGTAGCGAAAGTATGTCAGGTGTTGATAATAAGCTAAGTTAAAAATTATTTTATTTTATGTGTAATTTGTCATAAAAAACGAGTCGTTGCAATGCAATTTAAAGTGATGTGTAGTAGAGTGTAGTACCTGCTAAAGAATATGTGTAGCAGATTATTTACAAATAGGAATGTGATCATCATTTTCTGTAACAATAATAAATATCAATAAATATCAATAATGAATCAATCAATAAATCAATCATTCCAGAGCACAGCACAACATTGTTACTATTTATTATCAATTCGCATCAACTCAAAGTATTTTATTATTCACAGCATAAGTACATTATATATTATTTATTTTATACGAATTTCAACTTTTCCAACACAGCACATGAAAATAGATTATTTAATTCCATAAATAGTTTTCGTTTCATGTAATGTAAATAGGGCGTATCTAGGGTTTCATAAACATGGACAATAATGGGTGTAAGTCAACATTGAAGTATAGTTTCTAGGCACAGTTTTCAGATGGCATTTATTATCAGTACATCCGGTACCAATAATCACTGGAGGGAGTACTTTCTTATTATTATATTTAATGATCGTATACCTTGCATTGTACGATAATGCTAATTCAAAAACGGATTGTTTTGGTAAAAGTGCTTATAGAAATGTTTTTGTTAAATACGTACCAAATGCAAAATCTTTAAACCATTGCACCAGCATCGTCCAAAATTACACCTGAAATACCAATATTTTTAAAATGCTATCAATTCCCAAAAGAGAAGGGATATATTATTTCCTGGTTGTGTGCCTGTACCAATGCATGTTAAAAGCATTCTAAAGTGAAATACATTAGGTAGTATATCTAAGCAGTTAAAAGAGAATGTATGTATTAATTAACGGAATGATTTATGATTGTGGTGATCTCTCAGAGCCACTTGCAATTAATTAAATCCCCCAAATAGAAATGCAGGGTACGATCTTGCTCACCCCTTACAAAATACTAACGATTTTCTAAATCCGCAATAAATGTATTGAGTCAATTAAAGGTGTTCTGATTAGGGTTTATCATTCATGTAATTTTTTGATAATCAATTGTACAATATATTTCTGCCATTAAGCTAGAAAAACATCATTCTGAAACTTCTGTCAATTTGACACACTTAATAAAGAGTAAGTAAGCTCACTTTAGTGTTTAGAATAAAGTGTTTACTATCCTACTTACAACAATACCAACATTTATAATTTAGAAGAATATTGCTTTCGGCTGAGTTTTTGAAAACATAATAAATTAAACCTGATCACTTTCTCAAAGAAATCAAAATGTACTCCAAAAACAAATGTTGTCGTGTTGTAATTAATTTTATCATTACTAATCATAAAAATTGTTAGAATTATAATAAGAAATTATTGTTGAGCCTATTGGTTTATTAACTATTCTAATTGGAAGCAGTAATTTGTCTCTTCCGCATTTCGACACATATTCCAACTTATTTCTTTCTAACGCTATAACAAATAATATTTTCCTGGTGTTTCAACAAGTGGGAACACGTACGTCTTTTCTAAGTCGGACTGATTTGTTTGAGAAAAGTCACCCACCGCAAAGTTGCCCAAATTCATTAAACTTTTTTTCCTTTAACGTTGTCAAATACAAATACATCTCGGCGGCCGTCAGAAGAAATTACTACAGCAGGTCAAAACCATATCAGATTTTTAACATGTAATTCTCTAGCAATATCAACAATGTTGTTATTTTGTTCCCCACAGTCCGAATTTTTTCTTAATTTCCCAGTTTGAGTTTTCCCAATTCAATACTGTCGCCCCCCTCCGCAAGCTAAGCGTGTCCAAGGAATGTGAACCTTGTAAGTCCAACATTATATTTTCGCCACTGAAGCTAGCCTTTTTCAAAATATCAAAGTTTAGCAAAGGGTTGATTAAAAATTCTTCAATAATATTTTCGCCATCCTGAAATGTAACTTTTTCTAGTTTAATTTCCACGGGGTTTAAAATTGTACCCGGTATAACATTTAAAATACAGTTTTGCAATTCAAGAATCCAAATATTACATATTTTATCAGTTGCAATAATCATCAGTTTCTTACATTTCTCATATTCAACATTTTTTGGTTATTATTTTAGGAAATAATTTAATCAGGCCAATTTAAAATTGAAACTAGGCCAATAAATAATATGAAATTTGGCCAACATGACTTTTGGCCAAATAAAAAGTT
>JABASD010004648.1:0-14747 GCA_019776165.1 Pogonognathellus flavescens
TAGAGTTTAGAGTTGATGTTATGGTGTCACAGTTAATGTTTTCGTGTCGAAGTTCACAATACCCTTACGATACTTTATTGCACCGTTGCAAATGGTTTATTATGCAATGCTTTGCTTGACTAGTGTGATTTAAATGGAGCTAAGCGAACGTGCAACAAGAACGCTTGAAAATTAATAATCCCATAAAATTATTAGTATGATGATTTATCACATCATTTGCATTTTCTAACATCACAGGCGTTCGTCTCAATACAAATTTCGCAAATAGTTTTCTTCGTGATTTTATGGACTTGGGTCGTATTATGAGACCCATTATATTCATCTACTTTAATTACTACAGAATCTAAATCAGCCATCGCAAATTTTTCCTCCGCTGATACATTGAAACAGGAATCTTTGCTTGTTAAATATTCGTAGTAAACGTATAATGTTGAACCCCCCGATGTCACTTCAACGCGTTTAATTTTGCCTTCAACTAAATCTTCTACATCTTCCTTATAAAATTCGTAACTAACTGGCATCGAAATTTCAACGAGAGCCATGTCAGTTTTTTCCGTAAACGTTGCACGAACACAAACGTTTAACTGCAAAACTTTTGACGTCTTTTTGCTCTTCAAACACAAATAATAATAATAACACCAATTAATTTTTTTGAAAAAACTAAAATATTTAACTCGGCATATTTTTGAAAATAAAAAGTAAAATAATAATTGTTACCTTCGATGTGACTATGAAAGATGTTTCGTCCTCTGCATTTTCGTGGACATAATAAGTGGACGTGATTTGGGCTAAAGCTGTTCCATTTCCTGTCGCACTAATTTTGTACGATTTAATCGAGTCTTTGAATTTATATTCTTGCAATTGACGATTGTCTTCATTGACAAAAAATTGTTTCGAATAATCTTTCGTGTCAGCCGTAATCGCCATACTTGGAGGAATGTGAGAAGTCTTTGTTGCAAAAGCAGTCAATGCTGTTATTGCTACCACGGTGTCCTGCGTTGATTTAAACCCTCCTTGAGAATTCCGTTGGGCCAAAAGCCATTTCAGTATTAGCCCGGCTCCAGCCAAATCATTTCTGCTTACATAATTCAAAATTGCATACGCCGTCATTTCGATGGACAAAGGACTGGAAGATTTTTCTGCATCAGCTGATTGCTTCCAATATTTGCTATTTTCAGTAGTGGTGGCCAACGATTCCATATTGTGGAAGAAAACATCTCTGGATGCATGACGAGCCTTTTGTAGGGTATATGCTGATAAAATGATTGCATATTTGTCTCCCGAATGAAGAACCGACTGATCCGAAATAAATTTCTGACCGAGACTCAAAGAAAGAGTTAAATTGGCAATTTTTGGAATATTTAATTGGGAAATTTCCAAAAAAGCTGAAGTTACGTAAGCAGTTAGAGCAACACCTTTCGAACCCGATCCACCTTTTAGTGAAGAATGGAAAACAGTGCCTCTTTCGAATATTTCTCCAGTTATAGAGTCTTGCTGGGATATAAGGAATTTTACTCCGTTGACTAGGACTTTTTCGTCAATGGTAATATATTTAGATGCCCAAGCAAAAGATTTCATTACAAAAGCTGTGAGCCATGTCGAGCCTCTTGGATCACGTTTTCCGAAAACAGAGAAAGACCCGTCGGCATGTCTAAAAGTTAGTTGTCTTGAATAGCCAATTTCCAAGTATTTCAACAGTCGTTCTTTAACTGGGGAAGTCAACTGTTCAGAGGTTTTCAAATAATGAAGCATAACAATATCCGGAACAAAATTCAGCATATTTTGTTCTCCACAACCCGTCGGAAGTTGTATTAAGTGTTCCAAGCTTTCCAAAGAGATTCCAATGATGTCACCCACAACATTCATTTTAATTTGATCTGCACCTTTGACTCTTTTTCTGGGAAAATTGATCGTGTAGTTTTGTTCCATAAAGTTTCTTTCAGGAGTCAGATCAATAAGAATGTTTTCCGTTATGGATTTTCTTATTCCCTCAGGAATTACTTTAAGTTCCCGAATAACTGCGTCAAAGTAATTGTCAACTGTTGCACTGACATTGACATTAATAGAATTCAATTTTGACGGACTGATTATAATATTCGTGGAAATCACTTGATTTGCTGGAACATGTACAGTTTGTTGGGACTTTCGCTCTATTATTTCTCGACTGTCAACAAAATTGAAATGGTTTTTGGGATTTTCAAGCGTGACATTGACAAGGATCTCAGTCCCCAGATAATTATGTATTAAGACTTGTAGAGCAAATGGCTTTTTTCTAATTACGGCGTAGGGAAGGTTCAAACTGACGAAAAAAGGTTTAAATGTTGTGAGAATTTGAGGGGAACTCATCACAGAAAGACCGGTTTGGAAATTTAAAGAGAAAGCTGTGATAACCCAGGATGTTATTGTGTCTGGAACCGAGGTAGTTATTTCAGTTGTAACGTTGTTAATTTCCATTTCTGTCCACAACCAAGTTTCAGGAAAAAACTTCCGTACTTTAGAATTCAAATAAGACTCCGAATCCACTGCTTCCTTATATCCTCCAAACCCGCTAATAGGCCCCCTATATTTATTAGAACCCGATCTGCGTAAAGATCCTAAGCGTTTAGCTTTTTTAACGCATTTTTGGTCGAATAATTCATTTGACTTCCTATCTAAAAGAACTTTCAGACCTATGTGCCCCAAATCATTTTTCATATTAATATAAGCACTATCATATTGGAAATCTGAAAAATCGGAATTGTCGCCTTTGATGGACGGTAGAATAGATTTAGTGATGTCATTGTCTTTGTCTGAAAGCAACAGAGCAGATTGATCTACAGCTCGAATGGCCAAAATTGTTGAATTTCCGACGGAAGGAGCATTGAATGATAACAAGATATTTTCCCCAGGTTTACAAATTTTCGTGGACATCGTAAGATTTAGTGCCTTATTTTTCAAATTTGTTGACTCATTCGATTTTTTTAGATTTATAACAACTTTGTCCATAATTATTTCATTGGTAGAGAATTCCCTGAAGAAGACTGTCAATATTAATTTACAGTTATCAGGTTTCTCGAGAAATGGAAGATTAAATGATAATATCGCACTGGATACAGGAACTTTGGAAATTTCTTTCCGACTACTTGCAACAAATTTTCCGTGATTCAACAAAAAGTAGTTCAAATATTTGAAAGAAGGTTTGTTTGTCATGATGTTCACTGTAACATTTTTCCCCATCACGTAATTTTTGTCAGGGATTGAAATTTTCATGTGCACTTTCGATGCCGTTACATATTTTTTAGAAACTTCAACCGTTTCATGAAAATCATTAAAGAAAACATTTAGCTTGAAGCGTGTAAAAGATGAATATTTAGATGGTTCTTCAGCAATTGTATCGCATGAAAATATCACAATTCCATTCTGTGTTATTGGAAAGTATTTATCAATTGGCTCCGAATTATTGTAACAGCCTGTAACTTTTAAGGCTTTCGGGTTTGAATCGTAGACCGGTTTTTCATCTGGTGTCAACACTTGCAATTTTAATTTAACCGGGAAGCCTGGCTTGTAAATTTCTTGGTTTAGTTTTCGAATTTTATATTTTTCATTGTACATTATTATGGATGATGTCACGGAGCGAACAATCCCTGTGACCGTATTTGTGATATTTGCTCGAAGTAGAAATTTTCTAGACGGTGGAAGATATCTCCCTCCTTCATTTTCCAGATCAACTTCAATGTTGCATATTCCATTAGAAAGTGATAAATTTCCGTGTACAAGAACGTACGTGTTATATCGTACATTAGGGTCCCTTTCCGTCCATCGCCACCGTGGATTAGAGTTTACTTTGTTTAATTCCAGTGTGACCTGCCCCTCTATTTCCTTTCCGTAAGTATAAAAGCCTCGAATTTCCACTGTAATGTTATAATTATCTTTTACAACGTACGCGGGATGTATAAGTTCAACTTTGAATTTTGGTAAAATGTATTTATCAACAGTTATCGAAATTTTTTTATCAGTTAATCCGACTTCTGCCATGATATGCCATGAACCCAAATTTGGTTCATGAGATAAAACAAAAGAATTCGAAAACATTCCTAAATGCACAGGTTCGTTTTTCCACAGCTTTATCAAATTGTTTTCCGAATCCATTATTTTCACTGTAATATTTTGACCAGGAATAGGTTTCCATTTGTTGTCGAGGATAAGTACGCGAAATTTAATTGTGTCCCCTGGTTTATACACTGGTTTGTCGGTTTGGCACAATATAATTTTATTTAATTCAATATTTTGTCCTGGTTTTTCTTTTTTAAAGTGTAAACGACCTCCCCAATGAGCTAGGTCTGAATTAATCACACAACGATTATAACCATTTTGAACCGTTGTGTTAATTGCAATTATGCCACTTTGAACACTTCCAGGAATAATATTGATAGGGTCACCGCGAAAGGAAGTTGTATTATGTCGAGTCCTGCCGTTCCTGCAGGTGATGGAAAATGTGATATAAATTGGATCAACGAATCCAGTCTTAGTAAGCGGTTCGGAAAATATTTTTATTTCGTAATTGGACCTTGGCTGAATATTACGATTGCCAAAAGCACAAAAAATTAATTCTTCTGCTTGTAATGCAACAAAAAATGTTGACAAAAATATTAATACTGGAATTATAAAACGCGATGTCGAAGTTGACTTCGCCATATCGTTGCAGTCGAGTTTAGATGCCGTAATGAGAATAACGGTTAAATATTTACTGCGTATGCACACGATTTGATAAAACCAGGTCAAGATACAATAAAAGTTCAAACATGTAACTGCGACGTGAAATACGATTTAGTCAAGGTTTCTTTAATTATTATAGCCCCTTTAGTACGTAAAAAAACCTTGAATTTAGTGTAATCTTTAAACTTGTTGATATACATTCCTATATAGAAAGAATGGCACATTTAATATTATTATAAATGCAATTTCTCGACAGTATTCTCCTTAAAAAAATTCAAGCTTAAACAAAGATTCGTTTAATGAAGCATGTCAATGCGCCATAAGCATAATAATAGCAAAATAGCATCCAGCATTATATTTGAAACTATAAGATATCATTATGCATAATAATATCATGGATTTTAATGAAACTACACACGATTTTATTTAACCCATTTGTAGCATGAGGGATTATAAGCAAATAATATTGTGCGGGGGCGTACCAAGGGGGAACACTGGTATTACGTGCCCCCTCCCCAAACGCCAGTTTTGTATTTCATGCCCTCCCAAGCACAAATCCCCGGTACAGGCCTGATATTGTGATTTTGTGATGCACATTGCGTTGTTATGAATCGCTTTCATGGCCAGACATGTAGTCAGAATGGAAAGATATAAATAAGATATTTATCATTTCAATTTACTGTGAATTGAGGCATCTGCATGGTTTAGTAAATAGGTGTAGTTTTAATGTGTCGTCAAAAATGCCATTTTAAAAGTCTTTTCACATCATTTTTTGCTAGTCTTTGAAAAAACAATAAAATATCCAGTGTATTATCATATCACCCAGTGCCTGTTCATGCTACGTTCAAAGTTCAAAATGATCTTCATAGGTAAACATTTATTTCCACCATAAAATTGTTATTTTACCATGGATGTAAAGGAATGTTACAGAAGGACTTATTTTCTCTATATAATATTATAAAAAAGCTAACTATAACGCCAAAGTGAAAAGATTGTTGAAAACCGTAGGGCACTCCGTTCTCATAAGTGTTGAAGGCTGCAAATCGAACTGGATAAATTATTTTAGTAAAGACAAGGCAATCCACAGTGAGCATACTAAAAGAAATTTTAAAGTTTAATAAATAAAATCATTCAAAAAATGCATGTACGTCCCTCATGATAAAAAACTTCAAATCAAAGCATTGAAAGAAAACTGCTTACATTTTCCTTGATTCCAGTGTCAGTTTATAATCAAAAGGAATAAACTTATAGTCCTGCATGTATCATCAAAGCATTACATGAAAAGCAAAATACAATAAATATCTCAATGACATCTCAATTTAAATCTGAATCGTATACACTCCAGTTGGATGTACTTAAACATTGCATCATTTCACCAAGGCAGGAAGAAAATTGTTAGTTGACAACAACCTTCATTTAATGACACTTGACAGTAATAAATTGACTTTAAGTTAATATTTTGTATGTAATGTATTATTGTGGTAAAATTCCTGGGAATTTATTTTTCAGGAATATTCCCGGGAACTTTGTGTAAGGGAAATCTTCTGTCAATGCTGATTGCTGAATTAGCTATCAAATGAACTCACAAATTCTTCTTCATCAGAAAAATGAAAATCTGTTATTTTTGTTTTTGTAAAATAATTGTCAAATGTAGTTTATTTCAATGCATATTACTTAAGAAAATGATTTCCTTCTAAAAGAAATGATTAAAGAAACATAACATACCTAAGCTGAGATTAAACTGAACGGCAATATTTATTTTGTATCTCAAATCTCAATATTTAATTGTCGCCTTACTAAATTTTATTTAAATTTTGAATATATCTTATTAAATGTTAATGTTTATTAAAAATTATTTTCATTACTAATGCGAATTCTTTGAATCAAAAATGGATCTTTTGCACCTTTAATTGTTTATACAATATTTATTTTTTCCTACTGCTTATTACCACAACACGCTATATAATCATTACACGTATAAAATGTCGTACTTTCCTACTTTCTCAATATTCTGAACAGAATAAAAAAATTTAAGGGTTCTGAACTTGTTTGTCTTCCCGATTTAAATTAGTCGTAATTTAATTCAGTTTTACAATTCACTCTTACCAAAATTACTTCCAAAATTAAAATGCCGCTACTAAACTACTGCAAAAATAAAACACTTGCTAATTGAGTTCCCTGTTATGAAATTTTCAAAACCTGACGTTTCTAGAGTGCATTATTTGAAAATTCTCATAAATTCCCGAAATTCCAAACCCTCGGAAATATTCCTGTAAATTTGGGGCATATTCCCCTTTTACAACAGTGTTATGTATCAGAAAAGAATCTGTAGTGTACTTATAAATATTCTGCTCACTGTAATGCTATTACATAAATACACATTTTAGTGTTTGAGTGGTCATTGTAAAAAATTCAATTCACTAAGCCAAAGCACTCAGCAAAGGTAAAAGTGATAAAAGGGCTTTGCATTTATTTGTCATGTTGCATTAGAAATTTATTTTGCACGACTAAAGCTTCGGATATTGTATATTTCGTAATCAGTTCTCATATCTCATACCAGAGGCTTTAAAATGCAATGTAAAAAATTTCTAGCAATAATTTTTCTGACAATAACTTCTGTAAGTACACTTTGTACACCATCGTTTGTATTTTAGTTTCCTTTATTTTTATTTTAACCTTAAAATGTTTCTTCAAATTATAAGTTATTATTATTTAAGTAATTATACATTATATGATTTATTTTTACAATAGTTTGTAACAGTCGAAAGTGAGTCACAGAACGAAACTAAACAAGACAATTTTTATCGCACTTTGAGCAGAGGGCATTATTCAAAAAATATTTTAGGGACCAGCTGTAAAAATGATACTCTGAGAGATCCATTTTGGAAACGTCAGATGTACAATCGGCCGTGTTATTCGGAATTGAATAAAATTGACAAAGATGATCTGCCTACGGCGCTAGTAAACTTCTATTTACCTATATATAATTTTATTTTATGTTAAACTGCCATAGTGCAGATTATTACTTTTTACAACATAAAAAGCACGCAGTTTGATTTATGACTTTAATTAATGGATTTAACTTATTTAATTTTAGTGGAGAGAATACATTTGCCTTATAAAGATTGGAGGAGGGGTAAGATTATGGTCCCAATTAAAAACATAGTAAAAATTATATATGCGAAATATGGTTTGGAAGAACATAAATATTAAATAATTAAATATGCTAATAAACCTATAACTCGAATTTTACAGAATGAACAGACATTAAAAACTTTCAAAGGATTTATGGATTTCATGAGTCGTAATTATACTGACCCTCTAAAATCGGAAATTTTGAATGCCGCAAAGGACAAATGCAAAGGTGTTCACATTGTTGATACAGCTTAACTAATCATTTTGGACATTATGGACATGCACCCAAAATTTTGTGACTTATTTTTGCTGAATATCCTAGAGTGGGTTACATTTTCATGTGCAATAGTTTGCAAGACAGCTTTTTGCTTCAATATAATTCATAGTTATTTCGCTATACATATTTTATAAGCCATGCCTTTTAAATTAATAGTATTAAAGAACGAAGTATTACTGGTATTTATAGAAGGGGAAGCAGAGAAAGATGACATTAAGAGGTTGGAATTATTCCATAAGTGTATGTACCAAGTGGAAAGCAAAGTAACAAAATATTTATTTAATTTTCAAATGCATTTATTCTATTTATAAAAAACAAAGAAGCAAAATGTAATTTTTTTAACCTTCGCTTACTCATCCCTTTCTCTAGATTTGCCATCAGCCACATGGAAACATGACGAAGAACAATTTCTACGATAATGCAAACGTAAGCTTCAATCACGATTTTGCACATATCTGTACTACTATAGGAGAAAAAAGTATCTCGTACTGTGCTAAATAATACATTTATTTGTTTACCCACTCACAAGTAACTGAATGCAAGGTAAAGGATTGGAGAAATAGTCCAATAATTAGCAAAGTCTCAAATTTTTTTTTATTTTTCGCGATTTTGACACAGAAAATTGTATTCTCTGAGCCAGATCGTTTATTATCAAGGAGCACGCAATAATTATTTGTAATCACGAAAAATAAAAATTTGATTTTGAGACTTTGCTAACTGTTGCGGACTACCATCTCCCTTTGTTACTTTTGTGTAAATTAATCAGCGCGTGTAGATTGTATAAAATATTAAAAAATATTCAGTAAATAAAGAAATGATTTAAAATCATTCGAATAAGTCGTTTTCGTATTATATCGTTTACTATTCAATAACGGAAAATGTGCAATCTGATTTTCAGAATTATTGCAAGTCGGAGAATCTTCCGGACATTCGCAAACAGGCTTGCTGTAAAGGAAGACACATTCCTCTTAATATTCTCCCGACGCTTTCCGAGTTTGACTTTTCTGACACAAGTTTGAGCAAAAGGAAGGTTTGTATGGATTCTTTTGTAGATCGCCAAAAAGAGTTGGATCCAAACATTAAAGCAGCGGAAGATGAATATAAGATAAGGTCAAATAATGTCACAAAAGAGACGGAGAACAACATGGCGATCAGAGTAAGTCACATAATAAAAAATATTCCGCTGCAATGGAAAAGTGTTTTGTATAAAGTTATTTTGTCCCGTATACTTGTTAGTGTTATTCTGGGTGCTCTGCGAATAAGGGAATACCGTATGTAAGCTTTTAAGTTAATTTATTTATTTTACAAATCAGTTTTCAAATTCTGGTAATACTTGAAACTTTTTCCCGTTGAAATGTAATTTATTAGAAAACCAAGTCAGATTTGAAAATTGACATTGAAGAAACAAAGAAGGTTTCATTCAGTTTGTATTCAAAAGCCGTTCAGAAGGATTTACTTGAGCTCTTTGACAAATACATTGAGAGAAAATATTTTGTGTTGCCGAACAATTCTACCTTGACTCTTAAAGAAACATGTAATTAATATTTGCAATATAACAATTTATCTTGTCCGAATTGTGAGTACACAAAAAATTAACATGTGTGCAATTTTGTTTAGTGAAACTGATGGAATCTAAAAACGAAGTCGAACAAATTTATATGTACTGTCGTATATACGATTGTTTAAATATGTTGCGGGATGCTGCGGTTTTGGAAGTAAGTTCACCATAGAAGTACCACGGGCACAATTGGCATTTACTTTCTTTAAAAAATTTATATACTTCAGCATGCTTTTATTTGTGATTTTTAACAGTACTGTTACGATAAAGAAATGGCTGAAAAGTATGGAAATATGTATTGCAATTTGAATAAGTTGCCGACAACTTAGATCAAATCTGTCTACCTTTTAAACACGAGGAGAGTTTTTCGTAGTGTACTTAATGATATTACATCATATATCACTTCCTTTCTAATTATAATATAATTCAAAATTCGAAATTTTTGGGGAATAATACAAATGCAAGTAAAATTGGAATTTAACAAATTACACGAATTTAATTAATTTCATAGTGTGATGTGGCTTTTTAATTTTTTATTACACGATGCTACTAAAAGAAACTGAAATAGAAGGAAGTAAAAGTACAGAAAAACAATGTTGTATCTTTATCTTGGTTACTTTTTATTTTCAAACGAATTTAATTAAGTTTATGCATGTACTTCAATAAATCAATAAGCAATAAATGCATTATTGATAAACCTTCAATCTTATATCCTGGATTTAATTTCTGTGCTTTCAGTGACATGAGGAATATCAAACGAGGAATTGGGTAAAAGGACATTTACAAATATAATTCATTTTAACAATGATTATAAATATTCTTGTTCATTCATAATGCATAAAGTAACTTCGTTACTTAATAACTTCGTTACTTAATAATGCTAACGTCATGTAAACAGAGAGCTAAATTATGCCCTTTGCAACAAAAATATGCAGTTTTTGTGTTAAAAATGTGAAACGAGTGAGAATCATGGAAATAACATATCCACAACATTCCTTTTGCATATTAATTGATACAAGAAAACTTGAAAAGAAAAAAAGTCGAATTTTGAAAATAAATGTAAGGGACGCTTTACAAATTCATAATATTTTTCTTGTAATGAAATAACAAAAGTATGCGTATGTGTGTAAGTTTCATTATAAAATTCGCTATATGCATATATAATGCCTCCTGGTTCTTTATAGTTAGTTAAGAGAGGATTGACAAATAAAATTGTGCTTTTAAATTAATTATTTTATTATTACGGTCAACGGTTTGTAGTTAAAAGTGTGTAGGTGTAATATATAATACATTTGATAAACGACAAACAAAGCACCTGCTTCTGCTGCCGCATAAACACTTGGCACAAAATATTGGCAATCAAGATTGGTAATGCGAAATGTTATCAAAAATCGCAGGCGTTAAACAAATAATATTGTAATGCACATAGCATTATACGGCTCTCGTGACATTGTAGCTAGATTTAAAGTTCAGTACTAGGTATTCTTCAAAAGTAAATATTTATTCAATCCTTGAAATCATTATTTATAAAGGAATATACCAGAATGAATATTTTCCTGTGATATTATTATAAATATTAATATTACAGTAGTAGCTAACTAACGCCAAAGTGGAAATATTATTAAAAATCATTCCGTCCTTATATCGAACTGAATAAAAGTTTTAGGAAAGAAAATGCAATTCACAGTGGGCATACTAAAAGAAATATTATAATATAAAATCTACAGTTACCTAACTATCTATCATTACAATTGACAATGAATTTAAATTCCAGTAATGCAAGTAATACGTTCTTCGTTTCGTAGTCAAAGAACTTCAAATCTAATCATTCATTCAATGAAGACTATTTACATTTTCCTTGATTCCAGTGTTATTTTATAATCAAAAGCGACAGACCTGTCATGCATGTATCATCGAAGCTTTACATGAAAAGCAAAACACAATAATAAAAATATATTAGTTGACAACAACCTTCATGAAGTTTACCAGAAATAAATTGGAATAAAATTGATATTACCAAGTAATGTATCACTGTTGTAAATTCCCGGGAATTTATTTGTCGGGAATTTTCCAGGTAACTTTGGGTATTAAGGGGAATTTTTCTCCCAACGCTTAACTAGCTATTCGATGAACGCAAACCCGTTTTCTTAGAAAATTTAAAATTAATTACTTTATTTATAAAATAATTAGGTAATTATCGAAATATTTTGTTCCATATTCATATTACTTAAGAAATGGTTCCTGGACAATTCGTAACGAAAATCTCATAGCAGCTAACAATGCACTGTAGAATCTTCATGGCAGGGCAAAAGTCGTAGCAAGGAAAATTTTACCGCGTAACAAAGTTCATAGCGTTAAAAATTCCTAGCGCTAATATTCGATTTTTTTATTTATGTCCCGCTAAAAAAATGTATTAAAGTAACATTGCCTATTTCCGGGAATTTTCCGGGAATATTCCCCTTTTAAAACTACAACTATGACTATGTATCAGAAAAAAATCGTTAGTGTACTTATAAATTATAAATATATTCTGCCCACTGTGATATGTTATTAAATACTCATTTAGTGTTTGAGTTGTCATTATAAATATTCAACTCACTGAACTAAAGTACTCACTATCAGCAAAAGGTAAGAGTGACAAATAAGCTTTGTACGTATTTTCTATGAGGCTTTAGAAAAGTTATTATTTTGCATGACTATAAAGGTCTGGATATAGAGTATATATCGAGTAGTCAGTTGCTCATATTAGCATAACCATACGGTTTAAAATGCAACGTAAAATTTGTTTAGTAATAATTTTCCTGACAATAACTTCCGTAATTACAAAATATTGCACACTATTATTTCTATATTATATAGTTGCCTGTACTTCAATTTTATTGAGAAAATCTCCCTTCATACATTATTGTTTATCTATGGGTAATGAGAAATTGTATTATATATTTTTACAATTAGCTTGCAGCAGTTGAAGGCGAGTCGAAGAACATAACTAGACCTGGAAACTGTTGCAGAGGGCATTATTCAAAGAGTTTACTTGGGACCGGTTGTCAAAATGAAACACTTATGGATCCATTTTGGAGGCATCATGTATACTCTCGGTCGTGTTATTTGGAATTGAAGAAAACGGATACAGATGATCTGCCCACAGCGATAGTAAACACTTTTTATGTTGAACTGTCATTTTGAAGTTTATTACTTTTTACAACATAAATTTGAATTTAATTTGAGGCTTTAATTTGTTTAATTTTAGTGGAGAGAATACATTTGCATTATAAAGACTGCAGGAGGGGTAAGATTGTCCCAATTCAAAATCTAGTGCAAATTATATTGGTGAATTATATGGCTTTGAAGAAGATAAATAGTAAAGAATTATGATAATAACCTATACCTCAAATTTTGCAGAATGAACTGACATTAAAAACTTTCAAAGGATTTATGGATTTCATGAGTCGTAACTATACTGATCCTTTGAAATCGGAAATATTAAATGCTGCAAATGGCAAATGCAAAGGTGTTCACATTTTGATACAGCTTAAAACTAATCATTTTGCAAATATCAATACATATGCAGAAACAAATACTTAAACACCTGCAATTTCCTCACTTATTTTTGCTGAATGTTCTAATGTGGATTATATATTTATTTTTTATTTATTTATAATCGACGACATCCTCATAGGCGAGGTAGTTTCATCGTCAATGAGTTTCACATTGTAATTCATTTACTTAATGCTAAGCAAATAGAAGTATTTAAAGAAATACAGTTAGTTACAACAATTACAGTTTACATATTGCGGATTCAATACATGAAAAATTGCACATCTCATTATGATTGGTATCAATACACGATTTCATTTGCAAAAGTTTACATAATTATTCTAAAAAATAATATAATTCATCGTATTTTACAATATGTTATATGCCTTCTAAATATGCCCTACAAAAATGCTAAAATGCCCTGTACTAAAAAAATGAAAAGAAGAATTAAGGGAAATATAACTGAGCATATTGGTATTCATTATTCATAGAAGGGGAAGCAGAGAAAGATGACATTAAGAGGTTGGAATTATTCCACAAGTGTATGTACCAAGTGGAAAGCAAAGTAATAAAATACTAATAATAATTTAATTTTCAAATGTTATAAAAAACAAGGAAGCAAAGTGGAAATTTTTACTTTCAAACACTCACCCCTTTCTCTAGGTTTGTCATAAGCCATACGGAAATAGATGGACGTTTAGGGCTTTCTACGATGATACTAACGTAAGTCTCAATAACGATTTGTCATAATATATCTACCATAGGATAAAGTTGACAGAAATTACCTTGTACACTGTTAATAATACAATAATTAATGGCGAATTAAAAATAATTCTATGTAAATTAATCAGTGCGTGTGGAAAATAATAAACAGTTTTAATAAGATGTCAACAAACTGGAAGACTATAAAATATTTAAAAAAGTTGTAAAATATTTTCTGAGACTCTGAAACCATTTGAATGAGTAAGTCGTTTTATATAACGTTTACTACTGAATGATTGAAACTGTGTAACCTGTTTTCAGAATTATTGCAAGTCGGAG
Source organism: Pogonognathellus flavescens (assembly GCA_019776165.1). Taxonomy (NCBI): domain Eukaryota; kingdom Metazoa; phylum Arthropoda; class Collembola; order Entomobryomorpha; family Tomoceridae; genus Pogonognathellus; species Pogonognathellus flavescens. Next base: position 14,244 of record JABASD010004648.1, read on the forward strand.
AATCTTCCGGACATGCACAAACAGGCCTGCTGTAAACGAAGACACATTCCCCTTGCGATTAGGACGAATAGTTATGATTTTGATCTTGACTTTTCTAACACAAGTTTCAGCAAAATGGAAGTTTGTGTGGATTCTTTTAAAGATCGTCAAAAAGAGTTGGACCCAAACATTAAAGCAGCGGAAAATGAAATTAAGATGAAGCACCATAACATGACAAAGGAAGACATTGACAAAATTTTTGACAACTTGGCATTCATAGTAAGGTTATAAAAATATTTAGTTGTAATCAACAGTACTTTGTATTAACTTATTTTATCTTACTTCCTTGTTAGTGTGAATCTGCATGCCTTGCGAATAAGGGACGACCATATGTAAGTGTTTTTTAATTGACGTTAATATTTAAACCATTTTTCATTTTCTGGTAACACTTGAAACTTTTCCTGTTGAAATGTGTTTACTGTAATTATTAGAAAACAAAGTCAGATTTGCAAATTGATATTGAAG
>JABASD010004649.1:0-14745 GCA_019776165.1 Pogonognathellus flavescens
TCGCTCGATGACCTTCTTGGGTGGTCCCTATAGTGGAGACGTTGGACCACCCAAAAAGTTCATCGAGCGAAGAGAAAAAGGAGATAAGAAGTGCCACAAGTTATATGCCTACTACAATACACTAAAACGAACAACGGTTCTGTCATTCAAGGTAATTAAAGCCATATTTTTGTCCAATTAATACGTTAAAGTGTGAATTTAAGTTTTTTAAATGGTTCAGTGGCGATTGATTACAATTTGCACGAGGACATGTCTACTCAGTCAATCAAAATTTTAAATGACACGAGAGAAGTCTTATGCGCATCTTCGTATTGGTACTCAGATTTCTGGAGAAATATTTCCATGTCCCTCAATCCTCAAGGTCAGTCATTGCAATAATTCTACCAACCAAATACCATGATTTTTGTTAAAATTTATTATTGAAATTATTCAAAACTATTTTATGAAGTTTAATTTTTAATCTAACCGTGCTTGGTAGTTCAAAAAATTCTCCAAATATTTTAAGACTGTAGAGACTGCCAATAAGTGTAAGCAATTACGGCTTATAGGCGTCGGAAGATATTTAGTAGTGTGGGGACATAATTTCGAAAACGTAGTGTGAATTGTTCTCGATATATTCTTCCATTCCAGAGCAGAAAATTCCTTTTTTGGAGAAATTGATGTTAAAAATGCCAACCATAGTTTTGTCTTTTTTAAGGAAACATCAAGTCATAAATAAAACAAAGTCAAAAACAAATGTCAGGAAATTATTTTTTTTATAAATTAAACAAAAACAATTCGGTTTTTAAAAATGTGTCTGTGATTATTCTGTTACATAATAGAGGCGGTGAAACCTGAGATTTTCAACCTAGAAAGTAAATACACATTGACGATAGGGATCTGAAAATAGAAACATTCGATGCACAGCCGCAGGCAATCCACCGCCTGAGGTCTACTTCGAGAAAAATGGAAAGGTAAAAAGTAAAAACTTTGCAACTGAAATTCACTCACAAATTTTATTTAATTCTGACTTTTATTCGTTTCTTTGCTTAGCGAGTGGAAGATGTGACGACAACCTGGAACAGCGCCATTCTTCTTTTCCCAAAAGTAAACAGTTCTCATGCAGGAACGTACACTTGCGTTGCTAAAAATGTTTACGAAACCAGAAAAGAGTTCGACGTCGTCTTGGAAAACGGTTATTTTACATTTAAAAATAATTTATAGGGATAGATTTCTCCAAAACTAATCTGATTATAACTAAGTAATTAAATATGTCATTTAATTTTGTGGCAAACTTTTAGAATTTTCCAAGCTTAGTTTAATTCTTGGAATCACAACTCCGCTACTTGTGCTTTTCTTGAGTTCAGTGGGAGCTCTTATTTATTTCAAATATTTTCGACCGGAAAAGGTAGTCGCATATTTAAACCTTATATCTAACAGTTGAGTATAGCGGTGACATTTTAATTTTACATGGAAAGTGTTTCTAACTGAATTTTGACCAGACGGGTCTAACGAAGCAAGAAGTAGAAGATTTCAAAAAAGGTTTGAAGGCAGAAGAAGCTCAATTGACGGCTGAAAAAAAGGATGACGTTCATGAGTTTGTTGCACAGCGCCCTTACCTCAAAGAGTACGAAGTATCCACCGACCGTTTCAACGTGGGTAAATAAAAGCAGCCTAATTACATTTCCATAAAATTCTATTACTTTTAAGCGTTCTAATAGCCCCTTTCCTCGTAGAATTTATTTCTTGACTACTTAAATACACACAAAAGAAATAAATATAATTTTACTCGAGTTAAGAATGAGTGACATCAATTTCACAGTTTTTTAACTATTCGATGATTTCTCTGGAATATTGGAAAGTTGAATTGAAAATTCCAATTTTGATCTGTAACCTGAGAAGTGTTCTCTCATAATGAACTCTTTGATTACCAGACAACACGTTAGTATCCGATTCATTGTTACAACTTATCAGGTGAAAAATTCACATGCAGGGGAAACCACTGATAGTGATGAAAATTCATAGAAGTTCATAAATAATTATGATTGGTCGTTTGTCATAGCTGTTTTATTTATTGATGCTTGAAGAAATTTCAGGTCAAAATTAGACAAACAATAAAACAGAATGTTTGACAACTTATACTTCCTTAGTTATATTCAACTGAGCTTTAGGCTTCTTGTTAGCTGCCGCTTCACTTTTGGCATTTTCTCCCCTATTAATTTCCTTGCCGATGAATTTTCTACGATGGATTGTCGTAAATACGAATTTAATACTACTAGTTGTCCGGTTACCGCACCGTACCTCTTTTTGTTTTCGAAAAATTGTCAACTGTAGAAGAAAAGTGGGAAAATATGAATATGCTTTTTCACATTCCAACTTTATTTCCTATGCTATTTAATTAATTTGCACTCTAAGCACTTTTTTGAATGTAAATAATTTTTTGATGAGTCAAAGGTATTGGGGATGGGTGCATTTGGGTTGGTGTTGGAAGGAACTGTGGACGGTACTCGAGTAGCCGTAAAGACGGTTCAAAGAAATGCGGATAAACAATACCTCAAAGCCCTGTTGTCAGAATTAAAAATAATGATTCATTTGGGACATCATGATAATCTGATCTCTGTTGTCGGTGCAAACACGAAGGACCTCAGAAGAGGTATATCAGTTGTACAAGAAATATTATGTAAACAGTCTCAAAGTGTCAAAAGAAAAAAAGTATTATGCTTCGCGTTAGTCTTTTAGGTTTAATTCTGTTTATATATTTCTTACCACAAAAGTTGTTTGTTTTTGGATTTGCGTATGTTTTTGTGAAATATATTCCTTTGGGAAATATGGAAACTTACCTGAGAAAAAACGCACTCTTCTACAGTCCAGCACTGTCGTAATCACTTAATATTAAAAAATATGAATTTCTAAAATTTTATCCTACTATCATGCAATCGCTAAAACTACTAAAGTTCTAATCTTCTAATTTGAGAAAGTGGAAATGCAATACAATAATTAAGTTTGGATATTAATTTAAATTATCACTATTTGAATTTTAATTTAGCACGGCAGAAGTAAGTTTCTCCAAGAATTCAAACAGTTTCGGTCCGTACTTGATGATGTTGTGGTCCAGGCAAATTGCAAGTGGAATGGAGTATTTGGCTTCCAAAAATGTAATATAATGTTATTTAATTAATATTTGGTCTTGTACAAAACTGAAATATCCTGAAAATACAATTAATATACAATTTTAAATCTGTCACCTTTTAATTTCTCAAAACGTACTACAAATCTGGCCAGGCAGGATATTATTATACCCTACCGGAATTGTAGAAACGTGCATTATATTTTCTTTTTGCAAAAATAATGAGTTCTTCAATCGTTTATTTATATGTAATTTTCGTTAATATTATTTAAGTCTGTGGATGGATTGAACATAAGGAAAAATATGGATTGTGCAGGTTATCCACGGGGATTTGGCGGCTCGTAATGTGTTACTCGATGAGACAAGGACGGTTAAAATCACAGACTTTGGACTTTCTAGACATCTGTATGATTACAACAATTACATAAAAAAGCAACAGGTCTCAAACCGTTTCATTAATAATTAAATTCGTCAAAATCGCACGATTGCAGCATTAAGGCTGTAAAAGAATTTTTTAATGTTTATTTGAATACAGGAGCCCCTTCCTTGGCGTTGGTTGGCCCTTGAATCTTTGAAATACATGACCTTTTCCAAGCAATCAGATATTTGGTCCTTTGGAGTTACAATTTGGGAGATATTTTCACTTGGAGAAGTCCCGTACCCGGGCTACACATGGAATAAGGAATTCGTCGAAAACTTGGAACGAGGGGTCAGAATGAGCAAACCAAAATGCGGATCTTTTAAAATGTAAAACAGAATTTTGAAGGACATAGACTTTATACAGAATAGACAAATGTTTCACAAATTATTCTTCTGCACTTAAATTATCAATATATATATGAGGCAGTATTTAGAGAGGGAGCGGCCCATCCTCCACAATTGTAAAACAGACACAAATAACCCTTTTGTATATTTAAGCTATCCCCAGATTTTTCGGGCCCCCCACATTTTCAAATCCGGGATACGTCTTTGAATACATATTAAATGTACTTCTTGGAGTGATATTTTAATATTGAACGTTTTGTTCATATGAATTGTCACAAATTCTAATTGCTTGTTTTATTTTAAAGGTTTGAGATAATGTTCGACTGTTGGCTTGAAGACCCTCTACAACGACCTTCATTCACTTCTATAATTCAAAAAATAAATGCCGTGATGGAATTAAAAACAGAAACAGCGAATTCTGCTCCGTAATGTCTTACAAGCTTACAATTAGTAGTTCAGATTTTGAAATTCATAGATCATAAAATGCAGGTGCATTTTTATTACTTATTTCTTTCAGATGCGACGAAATAAACACCAAACCTAGTGCTTATATTGACTGGCCTATCAGTTGGCCGACACACCTGAACAGTTCCTGTAAGACGGATCACTGTGAGAATTACAGCCAAATCGGTGCATACGTAAAAAGTGATAATGAGATATTGTAAATAAATAAATGTATATCATTGATTTGGATTTGAAAAGACAGTAAGAATACATTATAATGAATTCGTATTTTTTAATTTTTCAGCTTTACAACCTTTTTAAACGAGTCATAAAATTTTGTACACATTTCGCAGGTCATGTAGAAATGTGGTGTGATCTGTAGGCAGTTTTACCTTAAATTATTATGGGCACCATGTAATCGCCCGTAGATAAAAGGAATTTGCATTTAGAATTATTCCTGCTCTTTAAACAAAGGAATGACATAAAGGAAGAGTCAGTAGGGAAGAAATGGAAATCACCTTAAAAGTGGAATGAACTTTCCGATTTACTAATCAGCCCTTACACATTTCACAAACAGAAATATTGCAATGTTGCACGTTCAATAGGCTAAGTAAAGTATGCATAACGAAAAATGTTCATTAGCATATAAATTAGCATGCAGCAAGTAAAGACGAACGGTTAACCACAAATTGCTTCTACGATAGTTCCTTCAATTGTAAGCACTTCTTTAGTTTGTATTCATTATTCCGACAAGTCATAACTCACATCAGCGCTATGGCTGCCCCAAAAATAAAAACATAAAAAGCATTTTCAATTATATGGAGCTACAGTAGACCTTTGCTGAAGAAAAAGAAGCACAGGACTACTTATTTACGTAATCAGTGGGTGTTAAGAAATAAAAGTAGAACAGTGAATTATTTTCACTGCAAAAAATCATATCCTGCAGCTGCAAAATTACATTAGCTTAAAATGTGCAACGAAGGCTCTAATATATCAGTGATACTAAATACTAACTGTGCGTGTTGTTGTTCATGAAATTCATTTCTGAATGAAATTCGTTTCTGAATGAAATTCGTTTCTGAATGAAATTCGTTTCTGAATGAAATTCGTTTCTGAATGAAATTCTTTTCTGAATGAAATTCATTTCTGAATGAAATTCATTTTATATGCATATAATAAAAAAACAAAATTTACAGTTCATTACTGTTGGAATTGAGATAGATTAGTATAATGAAAACAAATTTAATTACAATATAACACAAAAGTGTATCAGAAACAAGGGCGTAACTACGTATGGGCTCACCGGGCTTGAGCCCCTCCCAATTCCGGGAAAAAGGGGTTATCAAACGTTTTTTAGACTTTCAGCCCCCCTGAACGGTTTGAGCCCCCCATTACAAATTTCTAGATACGCCCCTGATCAGAAAATGGAGCACATCTGTTCTTTAAAAATCATTAAACATTTTAAATATATTTTATTTTTTGTTGGAAAGACAACAAAACAAACTTTACATATTCGATTATTGTTGCCCGATAAGGGGGCAGGGGCTATAACATCCTTCTAACACCTCGGTGTTATATGGTGTTACGGAAATGGTATGTAAAATAACGGCTGGGTTTATGAGTGTTCTGCATATGAAAAATCTCACAGTGCAATGACTGCATTGCATAGTAAGTAGGCAAATGGAAGCGACTGATTCGTTAAACTGTAAATTCTGTTTTTAGTTTGGGATGAATGAAGTTGAATGTATAAACTATTAGCAAATGATTTATTAAGTTGGTGGAAGTGTAGCGAGGACAGGAGAAGGGCAAAGGGGGAACGTGCTTTTACCAAACTCTCAGAAAAGTATAAAAATTGCCTCAAAAATGCCAATGAATTACGCATTTTTTCGCTCAGTGCTAATTTTGTTTATATTTGAATCATTTTATCCTAAATTCTGCTCGAATTTTTCGGTTTATATATTAGCTTGTGCAGTTTTCAAATACAAACTTTTTTGATGACATTTAAAGTGTGCTCCCCCTAAAGAGATATCTGGGTACTCCCTTAAGGGTGTAATATTTACTGCATATACTTAAGGACGGGCAATTCGCACTTTTATGAGCTAATCGGTGTTTTCTCTGGACTGGAAAGTCGAATTGAAAATTCGAAAACCTCATCTGGAAGCCAAAGATATGCCAATCATAATGCACCCCTTCATTTTTTCGAAAAAACGTCAACTGTAGAAAAATATTATGTAACCATTATGTAGCCATATAATCATACGGTTACATAATACTTTTCTGCAGTTGACATTTTTTCGACAAAATGAAGGAGTACATTATAATAGAGCATATCTTTGGCTTAGGCTTCCAGATGAGGTTTTCGAATTTTCAATTCGACTTTCCAGTCCAGAGAAAACACCGAATTGTGGGAATTGCACGAACCTGTCCTTAAATAAAACCTACACACACACGAAATGCAATATTACATTACTAACGTTACAGTGGTACAGCGTTACAGCGTAGTATTATATTATTGTGACGAAGTCGTTTGTATAATTTCACTATGTCATATGTCCGTCTGTCCGTTCACGATGTACTGAAGAACGGTTTGAGCTAAAGACTTGAACTACACACTACTGACTACACATACTATTGAGGCCCAATGTGATGTTAAGTTCGAAGATGGGGTCAATCCGCCAACACTTTCATGACCTTTTACCTAATCAATATGTCTGTGTATAATTATCCGGACTTGTAAGTATTGCTCCGTTAAAACAGAGAAGATACGTAATATTAATGTCTGTGAGATATTCAAATGTAAATTTTCATACAAAAGTCTAGTCAAGTGAAATACGAAAGTTATTCTACATAACACTTTTTTTTAATATCACGAAATTTCTTTGTTTAATTACGTCCGGTATTGATCGGTTTATTAAATTCATATCTCCATAATATTATGCATGTATGTAATATGCAAGGACTAGTTGCAAATATAAACATAAATACGTACTGTACTAACAAACATGGAGCATATGTGTGATTTTAATATTCGCTGAACTATTAAGTCATCATAGACTTGAATGCACTAAATTATAATACAGCCAGCAATAAAATATTATCAATTGTATCACACATAAGTATGTATACTCTATAGTGGCAGATTTGCACCTGCACACACCAATATGCTACAATAGTACTAAAAATAGTATTTTTTAAATGAAAATTGTATTTTTTAAATGTGACAAGGTAAGAGAAACAAGGTAACGTTCTTGTAACAGAATTACAAGGGAGGAGAGATAGAGAGTCAAGGGAGTATAATAATAGCCACAAAATAAAAAGCTTTTGTAGATGCAAGCCAAAACGTACAACTGTGGCAGAACTACGATATCAGACGTCGTCAGAACTTAATTCAAACCGAATCACCAGACCGCAGTCAATATCAGGATGTGCCATTTTTTCGCAAAATATTAAAAGAAACATTTAATATTTTTGTCAACAATGTGTCAGTGTTAGTGTGGGCAAGAAAGAAACAAATTCGAATTACAGATAACTCTAAATGTCTGTCCTGATTAATAATTATTCGGTGGATTAATTCTCGAATCTTTGTTCCGTTTAAAAAAGAAGAATTTCGGTTATAAAATGAGTCAGCATTTCGCCGTTGTTTCAAGTTCTGCGTTGGTTTTTTTAAGTTGGTTTCAACTTTCAAAGGCAATTTATGGTTCACACGAAGATCCATCTACTTATCGTTTATTAGCAATTCCCCAAAATTGTTTTCCTCAGTTACAGCATGAACCGAAATGCAAATTTGCAATTTCTGACAGTGCATCCGTAAAAACGGAGTGCATTCGTAAAAATGGATCGAGGTCGGCTTTGAGAATCCAAGGCGAATTTGATATTTTAAGAATAACTTGTACTGCTTCCTTTCCTATTGACTTCAACTATTACGGAATTCAGGTATTTCAATCATCAATTGCAATTTACAAACAAATAGGTACAATTCGGGACGTAGGAAGGGATAAGCTACTTTCAAAATGTCGGAAAAAGGGGGTTATTTGTGGGGGAAGAAGGAAATTAGTTGATTTTCTCATAATAAGATATATAAATAGATAATTGTTTTATTCAGACGGTTTTGATTCATTAACATCAATTACATCAGGTACAAATTAATCTGATTCCTCCAGATATTTTTTTCTTTTTAGTGAGACATTTTAAAAGAATAAATAAATACATTTACACAAATACATACATTAAGCACATCATACATACATTTTTGCATAACAAAAAAAATCTTGAATGATCTGCATGAAAATTACATAATGTAGAAGTTTCTCTAATAATTGGGCACGAAATTAAATGTGAATTATGATTATTAAATGCACAGCCAACTGAAGCGACATTTGTGGAGTGGTGGAAGGAAATTCATCCGAATTGGGATTTAACTGATCAGAATTACACGGTGGAGGTGAAAGTGTACAGCGTTCAAGCTTTATTTAACTTCTACAACAATCCCCTCAACAGCTATTACGAATATCCCAACGAAACGCTTCCCCTCCGCACCATTCACGATTACTCTCGCTCCGGAAACTATTCATTTCCGGGAATATTCAACAGAACATTAGGAACGTCATTCTACTTGTTTCTCGAAGGTAAATTCAACCAATTCTTCATTTTATGCATGAGAATCTCTCTTGAACACAATCATGGGCTAATTTGGAAAAATCGAATTCAGAAAAGTCTCTCCCTCTAAAGGGAGGGGCACTTCCACTGTTTCGTAGGAAATTTTTCCATTTCCATTCCTGATTTTTAAGTTAAAGCATAAAATTCGTATTCTGAAATTCCTCAAACCTAAGGTAAGGAATTTTTTTATTAATTGCTGCAAAATAATTTTCAAATTCCGTAGACAGTGCAAAAGTTTCATTTCTTCGAAATAACCGCAGTTCAAAAATGAAGGCTGTAGATGATAAGCTGGTGATAATACCTTGTCTTTCTTCTCATTTCGATACAACTGTGACATTAAAGATACCCTTAGAGACGTTGCAGATAATCCCTTGGAATCCAATCACTGGGTTCGTCATTAATCAGCAAAATCAGTCGATTGAGACGCTGCACGGAATATACACCTGCAAACTCTTCTCAGGCGAATTTTTGGTGGACACCATCAATTTCCACTTTGAAACCGAAAAGAATGGTGAATTATTTTAATAATTGATCTAAAATCACAACACGCCGATATTTTTTGATATTTGAATTCACAACTGTTTTTTGCACGCTAATCGCATTTTTAGAACTGTTTTTTGGACTGGAAGATTTTGACATAAAGGGCGGTTCAGAACTGGACGTAACTGGGGAAGTAGACACTGGAGGCACTCCTTATGTTCGGTATATACACCCAGTGTGTAAAACACGGGATCCTGATGAAAAAGTCGATGAAGACAGGGTACAATTGATTAGTATTCCTTCCCACAACTATGGTCGCATGAGACTTGTTCAACAATTCGCACTTCCGGTATACCAAATGCACCTTCGGTTCGACACGCACCTTTTTACACTTTCTGACATGCAGATACTTTATTTCAGATTTTTGTCTTTACAGAAGTTTGTGAACAGAAGTTATACGGCCATGATTACAAAGGGAAAAAACCACTGGGACTCCGACTCCCGGATTCGACAGCTGAATGGAGTGAATCTAAGAATGAGCACGATATTTTGTTCCACGGGATACACCCAGAGAGTTTCAGACCTTGGGTCATCCATCAGAGGCCTACTCAACAACTTCAACTTTGGATTGGGTATTCATATATACAATAAACCATTGCAAACCACTGAAATACAGTAGCGAAGCAGCCAGTAATTGTTCCACTGGAACATTAATTGTTCAATTGGATCAATAGTTGTTCAATTGGATCATTAATTGGTCAATTGGATCAATAGTTGTTCAATTGGATCAATAGTAAGTGGATCAGGTTGGGGGCATTGTGGTGACCACCTCTAAAAAGTTTGCTGTTTACGCCATTTGGGGTATTGTGGTTTCCATCCCTAAAAAGTTTGCTGGTTATGCCGTTGAGAACATTGTGTTGTAAAGTTTGGTCTGTAGATAGTAGAAGACGTACTACGTACTAGGTACGTTTTTGCGCACAGATACATACATAGACAGACAGACAAAGTAAAAACATATAGTAGCTTCGCTATTAAACAAACCGGTTGAAAACTGCAGTAGCCAAGAAACGAAGCGAAAAGCAATATAGCAGCAATATAATTAAATTACTATGACTAGTACATGCGTTTAAAAATATTATGTCAATGGCGATGTTCAAATTCTAATTTAGCGGTTTTAACTTGACTAAGTATAATTGACATAGCAGTATTTAAAATGCAATGTACTATTCAGGCTGTATTGACACAGTAGTTTGTCTAATAAAGGTCAAAGGTCATAAAGGAATTGACCGATTGACCCCATCTGCGAACTTAGCCTCCCATCGGACCACTTTGAAATCAATATCTCAAACCGTTCTTCAATTATCGTGTGAATCAAGTTAGGTAAACTGTTTTAGCTACACTGGTATAGTCATGAGTCATGAGTGATATTGGTTTTTGTTTATGTTTAGCATGACTACGAGTGTAGCTAAAACAGCTTACCTAACTTGGTGTGAACAGACAGACGGAAAATGTATTATTATAGAAGAAGCGTCGTTTCTTCATAAACCATTCAAAACGGATGTAATAAATATGTAACGTAAGATACACCGCCAGATATTGACACTACTATTGGCTCATTCTATGTACCCTACAGCCAAATCGATCGGGTGCAATGTACCCGACCAACAACGTCGGCAGGCTGGCAGCTTGCACCAACATACTTGACTGCCGACCACGAAATGACCGCCTCCTCTGCAACCCACCCGACTACCGACTGCAGCCGACGTCGGGTAACTTGCACCCGACCGATTCGGCTGTCGGGTACACAAAATGAGCTTAATTAAGTAACTGCTTAATTCCTGCATTCCGTCTGTCTATTTATACAGATAGGTACTTACTTTTCAGGATAATTTCTGCAACGTGACACAATACAATGAATCATGAAAAATAATTTTCAGACTGGACAACATTTAACCGACGGACCACAGCAATTGAAGTGCATTTTGGGTTAGAAACGGTTAACCACACGGGAAAATTGTATATTGACACTGAAGTCACTTTTGTGTGCAGAGTAAATATTCCAGTCCTTGTTAAACCCGTAGTGTGGTACACTAAAATGAACAACGGTTCTGTTGTTCAAGGTAAGCGTAAGTGCAGCCACAGTTTATTATTTGTCCAATCGATACATCAAAGCGTGAAATTAAATTAAAGGACTGGAATTGAATTGTTCAGTGGCCATTGATTACAATTTGCACGAGGATATGTCTACGCAGTCAATTAAAATTTCAAACGACACGAGCGAAGTCTTATGCGCATCTTCTTATTGGTATTCAGATTTCTGGAGAAATATTTCCATGCCACTCTATCCTCAAGGTAAGTGAACACAATACTTACAACTACAACCTGTATGTTTTATTAAAAATGACTATTCCATTTATGCAAAGTTATTTTATGAAATTTTATAATTTTTAATCTAAAAGTCCTATTGGTGGCTATTTCAAACCTTTCTCTAAATATTTTATGGCCAAGGACGTACCGAGAGGGGATTGACCAATTTCCTTGAGTTTTTGATCTTATGATTTTTATCGTACATGTATAGAGGCGGTGAAACCTGAGATTTTCAACCTAGAAAGTAAATACACATTGACGATAGGGTCTGAAAATAGAAACATTCGATGCACAGCCACAGGCGATCCCCCACCTGAGGTTAACTTCGAGAAAAATGGAAAGGTGAAAACTTTAGCAAAATTTAGCATATGAAAACTTTAGTTAAAATTTCCAATTATAGGAAAAATAGTAAAACAACTTTTGTCTAATACTGGCTTTTACTCATTTCTTTGCTTAGCGAGTGGAAGATGTGACGACCACCGGGAACAGCGCCATTCTTCTTTTCCCGAAAGTAAACAGTTCTCATGCAGGAACGTATATTTGCGTTGCTAAAAACGTTTACGAAACCAGAAAAGAGTTCGACGTCGTCTTGGAAAATGGTTATTCCACATTTAAATGTAGTTTATACTCTGGGCCTTAGCCAGGAATGAAAATTGGGGGGTGCTAAGCTGGTTACAAGGTCATTTTGCGGTTATAATGTGACAAATTGGAGCAAAATTTAGGTTAAAGTGACCCAGAAACACATTATATTCGCGCCTAGCGCGAAAAATTTGACTATTTTATTTTATTTTTGGCGTTATTTTGGAGCCAAACTGTATAATTTTGGCCTTTTTTTGAAAATACCAATAATATCTAGTGCATAAAAACATAATCTGGGGGGTGCTTCAGCACCCATAGCACCCCCACTGGCTACGGGCCTGTTTATACTTTATACAGATTTTCTCCAAAAATAACCTGGTTAATAGTAACTAATATAATTTAATGACAATATTGTAGAAGTTTCAAAACTTAGATTAATTCTTGGAATAACAACTCCGTTACTTGTGCTTTTTTTGAGTGCATTGGGAGGTCTTATTTATTTCAAATATTTCCGACCGGAGAAGGTAGGAATGCATTTAAACCTTTTATCTATTAAAGTTCAATATTGTAGTTTTTTAATTCTACATTAAAAGATTTTCTAACTGAATTTTTGACCAGACGGGTCTAACGAAACAAGAAGTAGAAGATTTCAAAAAAGGTTTGAAGGCAGAAGAAACTCAGTTGGCGGCCGAAAAAAATGATGACGTTCATGAATTTGTTGCACGGCGCCCTTACCTCAAAGAGTATGAAATATCCACCGACCGTTTCAACGTTGGTAAATAAAAGCAGCCTAATTACATTTCCAAATTATATTACTATTACTATTATTATGTTATATTATTTGTAGGCGTTCCAATAGTGTGTTTTTCTCTTCTTAACTACTTATAAATACACACAACAAGAAAGGAATATAACTTTACTCAAGTTAATGCGCAAGTGTACTCTGTGCAAGCATTTTTCACAAACTGGTAAATATTTTTTAGATGAGTCGAAGGTGCTGGGGAAGGGTGCATTTGGACTTGTGCTGGAAGGAACTGTGGACGGCACTCCAGTAGCTGTAAAGACAGTTCAAAGAAATGCGGATAAACAATACCTCAAAGCTCTTTTGTCAGAATTAAAAATTATGATTCATTTGGGACATCATGATAATCTAATTTCTGTTGTCGGTGCAAACACGAAGGACCTCAGACGAGGTAGTCAATTGCACAATAAATATTATTCGAAGAGTCTTAAAAGAAAAATTAAATGTTCTGCTTCGCGTAAATATTCTGTTTATATATTTCTTACAACAAAATTGATGTTTGTTTTAGGATTTGCGTACATTTTTGTGGAATATATTCCTTTGGGAAATATGGAAACTTACTTGAGAAAAAGCGCACTCTTCTACAATCCAGCACTATCGTAGTCACTTAACAACATTTAAAAATTATTTTCTATAATATTTATACTATCGTTTATATGCAATGGTTACAAAACTCATTGAAAATATTGTTATATTCTTCTAAAGTTAGAAAAGTGGATATTTCAACCCAATACAGTAAGTGAGGTTGGATGTTAATTTAAATTAAACACATTGAAATTTTAATTTAGCACGGCGCAAGTAAGTTCCGCCAAAAGCTCAAACAGCTTCGGTCCATACTTGATGATGTTGTGGTCCAGGCAAATTGCAAGTGGAATGGAATACTTGGCTTCTAAAAATGTAACGAAATATTATTTAATTAATATTTAATTTTATTTCGTCTTGTACAAAACTGAGAGTTCTTGAAAATATAATTCGTATAAACTTTAAAAAGTAATCCTCCCTATTGATTTCCCACAACGATAAACCTTGTTAGGCGGGATATAATAATATATGTACCCTATACCGTAAATTGTTTTCTTACAAAAATAAATAATAATTTAAATCCTTTATTTATGGGATTTTCGTAATATTATTTGTATTTGAGGATTTAAACTTAAAATTTACAAAATATGGAGTATGCAGGTTATTCACGGAGATTTGGCTGCTCGTAATGTGTTACTTGATGAGACAAGGATGGTTAAAATCACAGACTTTGGACTTTCTAGACATCTTTATGATTACAACGATTACATCAAAAAGCAACAGGTCTCTAATCGTTTCAATAACGCTTAAATTCATGTTTTCAAAATCGCACGATTACAGCATTATGGCTGTAACATTTTTTAATTAATATCTATATTTGAATACAGGAGCCCCTTCCTTGGCGTTGGTTGGCCCTGGAATCTTTGAAATACATGACCTTTTCGAAGCAATCAGATATTTGGTCCTTTGGAGTTACAATTTGGGAGATATTTTCACTTGGAGAAGTCCCGTACCCGGGCTACAC
>JABASD010004650.1:0-14734 GCA_019776165.1 Pogonognathellus flavescens
GAAGTTTAAACGAGTTTTGTTAATCACTTCTTGAGTTATCGTGGTCACAGACAGTAGTTACTCTAAAAGGTCAAAGGTCATGAAGGAGTAACCCGGTTGAGTCCATTTACGAACTTTACCTTTGATGGGACTCATAGATCACGCATGAGCAGTTTAGACGAATTCTTGTAGCCCATTCGGGAGTTATAGCGGTCATAGACGAACGGAGAGACGTATTCCCAATTCTTATAAAGTAGCTTGCGCTACTTAATAATTATAAATACTGATAAAAAACACTGTTGTTTAATAGTAACACAATTTGGTTTGATGTTAAAATAGTTGCAAACATGTAAGCCGAATCCTCACCACAATTCTCAGCTTATTTATATTGTGTATTTAGTATTACTTGCATCTTACCATTTGCATTTATTAAAAGCATGGTATTTTAATAATTTATTTCTTCTTGTCTGAAACCGGAAAAATTAGAGTATACCAAGGTCGTATCAACAAGTAAATATTATTGTCGGCACATTCACTCGCCGCAAATGTAAAATTAATAAAATAAGTTATTTTCAGCTGAAGAAAATTTCTTTTTAACTCATTTTGAGTATGCGCCCTCCAAAGCTTTGGAATTAAAAATTATACACATCTTTAAATGTTCGTTGTAACTCTAGTGACTTCTCCACAGCATTGTATGAAATATTAGTGCATGGTAGAGCTGTAAATTGGGTCGACTTTTATGAACCCCAACCCCATCCGCCATTTTTTATGTGATTTTTCTCAACCACAACCCAACCCCAAATTTTGAGGTGATGATATATACCAACCCCAACCCCATATGACCCCATATTTTTAAACCCCAACCCCAAGTGTGCAGAACTACTTTACTGCAGAACCGTTTAATTTAATGGGAAACTCAATATATTTATGTCAGGTCATGACTGACATTGGCATTTTTCTGTGTTGTGACATTTGTAGCTGAAGAATGGTAGGTTGAGTTAAGTATAATTGTTTTTACTGATGATATTTTAATACATTAGGCTTTCCTCTAAAACCCCGACCCCATACAAACTTTATATAATCCGACCCCAAACCAACCCCATACCTCGCCGGCCTCAATCTCAAAATCTCAACCCCAAATAAACCCCAGGGTTGGGGTTAACCCTAGGGTTGGGGTTGGGGTTTACAGCTTTTCAAAAATGGGTAAAAGAAGTGAATATCAAATTCCGAAATACAGATATTGGAAGTGGAATGAGTGGATCACATGTAGGTTTTTAGCAACCTTAACTATTATGTGAAATAATATCACTGTTAGAATGTTAAGTTCAGTTTAGATCAGATTATAATTCTATTTTCTTCTGTCGTTTAAATGTAGGTTAGTCTGTGTCTATTATTGGCCTGTCCGATTCCAATCGCTCGTAACATTTTCTTTTAACGCGTCGTCGTAATTATGAAATAAAGCACAACTAAAATACGTATTTCTTTCGAATCTATCGTTCCAATTCGTTAATTCGTGAAGCAGTGATTTGTCAATTGGCATTAACTTGGATCATTATCGGCATATTTTGAAGTCCACTTAGTTTCTGAGTGCTGATATTAAACGCAAAAAAATTGTTCGTTCGTTAAAAGATTTTTTACGATAGATAAGCATATCTAGAATATTAAATATCTAAGTAATAAAGTAAGCAAGTAAGTAATATTCTGTATCGAGTAAATTAAAATGTGCAACCTATTGACGATGAAACTACCTCATCTTTGAGGATGTCGTCGATTATAAATAAATAAATAAATAAGCTGTAGGTTTTAGTAAGCACCTATTTTTAATGCATGTGGCCAATATTATGACATTAGAATGTAATAATCGATTAGTATCCCAGCAGCAGAAGTCGGCAAATGTTTTACAATTTGCAATGATTAACTAAAATCTGTTTAATTGATAGTATAAAGACATGCAGCCAGAGTAGTTGTTCTGCTGGCACATTACGTTTTTTTATTAATTTTTAGGATCGATTCATTGACAATATAAATAATAAGAATAATATTTATTATTATTCATTACTAAAGTCAATCAGAATTATATAATATGGATTCTTAATAGTCTAAATTCTTAACTAAACAAATTGTTTGTTTTTTAGTTTAATTCGGGTGATAACTTGCACTAAATTAATTTAATTTAAATTGTTGGATGGCCGTTTCTAGTTGATTAGTCATGAGTTTATTTTGACTCCTGTATGCAACAGCCTAGTGCTGAGTTGTGTTGTCAATCAAATAAAGTCATCAAATCAAATTCGTTTAATGACGATATCCTCAAAATTGAGGGAATTTCATCGTCAATATTGTTACAATGTAGATTTCAAGTAAGTCTTATAATATGTAAATACGTACTACAGCATCAATACAAGAGATATCACTCAGATCACACATATTTTCATTGTCTAAAGTTGTACAGGAATTAATTTGTTCCGTAAGTAAAATAGATTTGATACCATTAATGAACTGTGCTAGAGAGGTACAGTTTTTAACATCATCATATAGAGAACACCAGTGACTAGCTACTGTAGCTACGTAATAATAATAATAATTAATAATAATAGCAAATAATAATAACATTGAAGTGAAATACCTATAACATTAAATTCGATTGAAAGATAAGTTTTTGCAAACTCCAGAACAATGCAAAATGAAACAGTATCTTCCAGAATTTGTAAACCTGATTGTAATTCAATGGCCAAATACTACTATCTTAATTTGCATTTGAATAAAAAATTAGTTTATAAGTGCCTTGAAACCATTATGAAAACTGTTATAACTTATAATAAAACGGTCTCTATTTACATTTGCCCATTTGCTGTCAGATCAAATTTATTTGCATCATTTATGGAATGATTCTGTCAATGAAAAATGAAGTCAATCGGTCAACTCTTTCATCAACTTTGACATTTTAGAATAATTACTGTTTTGAAACAGCCTCCATATTACACTGCATTTTAAATACTCTCAAGTGAATTCTATTTATATTGGGAAGTAAAAACCACCGAATTTGAAATTCTAAGACGAACGCTAAACTTTAAATAATTTTAAAAATGAGAATAATGGAGTCGATCGGTGACATTCAATGTTTAGTAGCGAAATCCAATTATACGAACTTTATGCCTGTCTGTATTTATATAATGTAATTCGATATCTCTATTTCGAATCAACTTAATTTGTTTAAAAGTAATCAAAACCATTAACACGACAATAAATTGACACCGCAATTGACAAATACAGTTCGACAAATCAACAGTTAGCGTGCCTAATTGTTTTTCTTACGCTACTTTATTACATCTGTTTTGAATGGTTTATTGAAAACGAAAACTTAATTAAAAATAAATATTTGCTTCGTAAGGACTGTTGGATTTTACCGGATTCACAGTGTTAGTGGAAAATACGTCAGGCAACATCAATTTATATGTTAGTAGTGTGGGGAAATCAATAAAGTAGAGGTAAAAATACTCCCATTAAACGATTTTTTAAATAAATAAATGCCTCTGTCTATATTTAAATGAGACCTACTTCTTACTTTTAGATAAATATATATATTAATGCAGCAAAAAATGCGCAATGTTCTTAACGGAATCATATCTTGTAAAGCATTCTAGTTGGAAATATACGAAATACGTTCTGGCAATCACTAGAATTAGTTTTCCAGTTTGGCTTGCCGTATTGGTTGTTTACGAAGCACGGCACGGAAAAGTTGTATAAACATCACAATTTTAAGTGATTGCATGTGATGGGTCAAAAGTCGTAAAACCGCAATAACATCGCAAACAATAGGACATTGGTAATAATAAACATAGATTGCTTTCAGCAAATTAAAGCTTGTTCGTGTAAACTCACAGTTGTTTTGCCACTAAAAGCTCAAACACTTATATTAATGCCTTTCGTTTATTTCAACCAAAATTATAATTATTGTAAAAGCATGGCGAGACAAGCACTGACAAACCTATTTCCCACCATATTGCAAAACATAATTTTTTCCTTTAGTTGAGCGCTAGTGTTTATATATTTGTGTATCAATCGCCAAAATCTTGTCAAAAGTAGCAATTATAGCCAAACTGAACTATTTAACTAATATTGAAATTTCCATCCTCAGTTTTAATAGTACGGGTTTTAATACGAACTGTGATTAGTGGATTAATAAGTGCTGAATGCCTAATTTTCCTAAATATATCTGTAGAAAAATATCAAACGCTGTTTGGGTTTATCAACATTTGAACTTTATAGAGGAAAATATATTATCATGCCCTAAAAATAACCATTTTTAATGTCGTAATGTCCCTACTCACCATACTAACGGCGTACGTCAATATGACTGCTGATTTGGAATCATTTTATGTAGAAACTACGAAAAATTCACCGTTTCATTATTTATTAAGTAGCGTAAACCACTCTATAAGGATGGTGTCTAGCGTCTAAGTCTGTCCATTCGTCCATCCGTAAAAAATATAACTCACGAATGACATTTTCATAAACTTCCACCAAAACATACGTATACATATACCATAACTCACCAAAAGGTGCCCATAATTCGATAAAATTTCTCATACGTGATCTCTTGGTCACAAAAAAGGTCAAATTATAAAATAGAGTCAATCGTTGATATTCTTATATAGTAAATTTACTACATAGGAAGGCTTTGTCTGTCCGTGTGTGTATTACGTTTTTCCGCATTCAGACAACGAACCAATATAATCCTTTCAGAGTTTGTCAAATTATTTGACAACAACAATAAACAAATCGTTCCACAACAGCATTTGGCAAATCAGTTGACGAAAGTTAACAATTGTTCAGTGACATATACAGATGTGACATTATTACAGCTGTTTTGTAATGGTTTATTGCTTATCTGAATATATCTACATGGCAATGAAATACTATAATTTTATTTTTATTTATTTTTTTATATTTAATTTGTTTTATAATATTTTAAGACAGGAGTAAAACGAATTTATTTAAACGCCTCCACTTCGTTGTAAAGGCGCATTTATATAATCTTCAGCTGAAAATTCAAACGTTGATTACCCCGAACAGCAGTTGATATTCTTCTGCAAATATTTTCAAAATAATAAATCAATTAACCTTTTATATTTCACATGGTCACTGTTTGTATAATAATCCATACGATTACGACTAAAACTTAATCGTTATTGGAATATTATCTTTAAAAAATAATTGGAATTGGATGGGACTTCGAGCACTTCCACTGGGTAGACAGGACTCGCTGGAGTGTTTTTATTTATTTTCTTTACGTTCTGCGTAGATGGCATGTTAACTTTTAATGTGATTGAATATACTACTCAATCACAAAAACTCCGTACAAAGTCCAGTCCGCACAGCGCACACAACGCAAAAGTCGTAAGTTGAGACTATTTCTCAACACAGGGTAAGTCCCATACAACAAGTCACAATCAAAATCAAATCATATTAAATGAGACTGCTGGGTTCTCGAAAATTTCCAAAATATATTTAAAAAAAACGGCAAGGTAAGGTTGGAGCAGGTCCGCTCAGGTCTTCACTCCAGGAATCGGGTTCACACACTGTCCCGATTTCTTTCTCCTCAGGTCCCTCGAAAGGTAATCTTTCTGAAGAAAGCGTCGTATTCTCGACGCAAAACGACCAAATCTTATCATAATTGTATGCTTCTGGCAATGATTTGCCAGATGAATCGGACAGTAAATTAATTTGTGATTTGCCTTGATTGATTGAAATGGGAAGTCCAGTTCGTCCCTTCATTCCTCTCATGCAGCGGCTTTGCTTGCTGTACACATTTTCTATGCATCCGGCCAACAAGGTCACTGAAGACATCTACAGGTATACCTTCGCTGAATGGTTCAGGCCTCCCATCGCTTGAGACATTCTAATTACTCCCTGCATAGTTAATTCCATGTATCTGTGAACAATGTCATGTGCTCGCCGACATACGGAAGTGAAAAATACCCCAAGATTACTTTCAATGATCTTTCAATATTTTTCGGTCGATCTTCATTCTGCTTTTTATACGTTCGTTGCTTTCATTATATAACCATCTGAAGTGTTGTGGGGATAGAATTGATTTTGACCGGTACCTACATAAGCTACCTAATGATTGTGGTGTTTAAAAAGTGTACACAAATTATCCTGTCATAATTGTGAGCAAATACATTACACAAGTACACTACACAGGCATGTCTCAAAACAGAATGCAAACCATGGTATTACTGAGCATTAGTGTTCTCTTCTTGCTGGCATTACCATTTACGTCTGGATTAGGTTGGAATAATGTTGTATATAACAAAATCAATCTAAATCCGTATTTGGAACCGTTCGGACACTGTTTGATCAACATTATGTTCTACGAAAATTTCCAAAATTCAGATTTCGAAGAATTTATATTTCCTACCGTCCTTTCCAATTACTCATGGAGTAAATATCGCGGGCAGTCAGGAAATCACAATAATAGTCTCAAATGGAAAATCGGCAACGGGACAGCAGTAGAAGCAGAGGATACAATAATGTATGCTCCATATCCGTGGCAATGTATCCTTCATTTCTTTCTTTATCCCCGAGCGTATAAAAAATACGAAGGCGTAGTATACGAGGAATTTAAAATTTTCCCACAATCATCGTTTTGGTATTGGAACCAAATCATGGCCACGACGTACAACTCGGAAGAATCATTTCGCATTCATGATGATGGAATTTACAGAAATGAGGTCTCTCTAATGTACCTTGATATCTTCGGATATCTTAGCTGGACCGATATAGCAGTCAAGGAATATAAATTTTATGGACAATACAATTCAATTTACATTACTGAAATCTTGAAACCCAATCAAATCGATAGAATCTCTCTTGAAATTGAATTCGAATGCATGCAGCAGTACGTTTCACAGGACAGGCTATGTAGCAGGGATTTGGATGTCGATTTTTGGAGCGCATACACATATGAGTCATTGAAGAGTAAAGGAAAGGAACTGTATAAAAATATGGCAACCGAAACAATGTGGGTTTTAAACGATGAGAAATATGAAGATAAAATCCCATCTACATTGAAACTATTTAAAGCGTCATCGAAATTAAGCTTCAAGCTTTTTCATACGACGAAATCTAATTTGAATATAGTTATGTTCCAAATGGTAGCTCCAAATACAAGCCTTTACTGTAATAGCTCATTGGAATATCATAAAAAACCATCCATTAAACGTGGAAAACCATCCATTAAACACAGAAAACCATCCATTAAACCTGAAGTGACATTCAACGGCCCGAATGTAAATTTTTTTGTCACTACCCTAATTTCGTTTAAGTTTTTGACATGTGATGGGGTAAAGGGTCAAGAAAACGTTTCCTTCTGGAGCTATGTATCTTGCTATGACTGGCCCTCTTGGCTTTCAATTTTGATTTCATCCGTCATGGTTTCAGGCGCACTGAAACACATTTACAAGATTAAGAAAAAGAAACGAAATTCATACTTGATGGTCGTTCAAAGTCTTTTGTCACAAGGAGACAACATCGGTGGAAGACGGGAGAAGATTACAGGGGTGTGCATAATTTATGGGACGTGGATCATGATGTCTATTGTAATTTCAAATGCATACAAAGGAGCTAATATCACCCAACTATCCGCACCCATAAAAATCAACGTACTCAAATCTTTCAGAGACCTTGTTGATTTGAATTACACTATACACTGTCCAGTACAGAAAAATCAAAACTGGTATATACAAAACCCAACAAAACCACAATATCAGTTTACCGAGTTTTATAAACACTTTCGTTCATATTTTCAAAACGTGAGCTCAGTTAAACATGTCGAGCTTTACAATGTCGTGGAACAAGTTTTCAAATTAATTCGGGTTCCAGAATATTTACGGCACAAAGGTGTCACGAATCTATACCCAGAGCAATTCTTCAATGAAATTTTAGCATGCGACAAATCCGCATATGTCGATTGGAATGATAGAATCGATATTGCGTATGAAAAATTGAAGCTGAGATTTCACCAAAGAAATGATATCGTAGTCAGCGAAGAGGAAATTTTGAGTGAAATTAGTGGTTGGGAATTTCGGAAAAATTTCAATCCATACACACTACTACGGCTACGAGTATTGAGGCATTCTGGAATCGCTAAGATTTGGAAGTCAACTGAAGCTACCCGTTTGCTTGTTCAAGATCTCAAGTTGACCAAAACCAAAAAAGATAATGCTCAAATTAAGGCACTGGGAATCAAAGATAATATTGTCAGTATATTCTACATTCATTTATGCTTCACTTTAATTTCCATAATTTGTGTTGTAGTCGAAATGAGGCGCCAATGGCAACCAATGCTGACTTCTTTGGCAATCGATACATTAACCTGCATTATGCGGATGGCACTAAATTTCTTAGACAGGTTAAGCAATTAAAGTTTAATTAATTATGAATTATAAATAATAATAAAAAACACT
Source organism: Pogonognathellus flavescens (assembly GCA_019776165.1). Classification (NCBI taxonomy): domain Eukaryota; kingdom Metazoa; phylum Arthropoda; class Collembola; order Entomobryomorpha; family Tomoceridae; genus Pogonognathellus; species Pogonognathellus flavescens. The sequence goes on from JABASD010004650.1 coordinate 8,448, forward strand.
GTTATTTAGTAGTAACACAATATGGCTGTATATTAAAATAGTTGCAAAAAATTCCATGTACGCTGAATCCTCGCCACATTTTTCCGCTTTCTTATATTACGTATTTAGTATAACTTGCATCCTACGATTTGCATTTATTAAAAACAAGTTATTGTAACAATCTATTTATTTTTGTCGGAAACCGGAAAAATTAGTGTATACCAAGGTCGTATCAACTAGTAAATATTATCCTCGGCACATTCACTCACCGCAAATGTAAAATCAATCAAATAAGTTATTTTCAGCTGAAGAAAATGTCTTTCTACCTCATTTTGAGTATGCACCCTCCAACGTAATTTTTGCTTAGGCCTATGACATTATCTTTTGGGAATTACTTAGGTGATGAGGGATAGAACATAAATTAGGTATAGTAATAAAGTTATAATCGAGGTTGCTAAGGACTTTCAAGTTGCCCACTGCTTTGGAATTAAAAATACACATTTTTAAATTTTCGTAGTAACTCTAGTGACTTCAAAGCACTGCACTGTATGAAATATTAGTGCATGGATCGAAATTTTCCAAAAATGGAACCATAGTAAAAGAAGCGAATATCAAATTCCGAAATATTGGGAGTGGATCACATGTAAGTTTTTAGCAACCTTGCCTATTATGTGAAATAAGATCACAGTTAGAATGTTAAGTTCAGTTTAGATCAGATTGTAATTCTATCTTCTTCTGCTGTTTAAATGTTGGTTCGTCTGTCTATTGGCCTGTCCGTAGATTCCAATCGTTCGTAACACTTCCTTTTAATGTTTTGCACTTTGCGTCCTAATTCGTCGTAATTATGAAATAAAGCACTACTAAGATACGTATTTCTTTCGAATCTATCGTTCCAATTTGTTAATTCGTGAAGTAGGGATTTGTCAATTGGCATTAATTTGGATCATTATCGGCATATTTTGAACACCCATTTTTAATGCATATGACCCATATTATGACAGTAGAATGTTATATAATCGATTAATAGCCCAGCAGCAGAAGCAGCGGCGTAGCTTGCCACCCTGACTCAGCAGGTGCAGCGTGTCTCATTTACGCCCCTGTGTTAGAAGTACAAACGTAATGAACCAAGATTCAAGAAAAGTCTAAGTGAGACAGATACAAATGCAAGAAGTGGTTAACCCTTTACCCGCAATATTTTATTGATTTTTTCGCTTCCATTGTATTATATTGTTACAGCTATGAGATTTCTGCTATGAGTAGTCCGGTTACCTAACATTATATTCATTTGAAAGATAAGTTTTTGCAAACTCCATAACAATGCAAAGAAAATGAAACAGTATATCTTCCAGAATTTGTAAACCTGATTGTAATTAAATGGCTAAATAATACTATCTTAATTTGCATTTGAATAACAAGTTAGTTTTTAAATGCCTTAAAACCATTATGAAAAATCTTATAACTTATAATACAACTGTTTCTACGCTAAATTAACCTTGCTTGGCACCTACATTTGCCCTTTTGCGGTCAGATCAAATTACAACGATAATATCATTTATGGCATGATGCAAAGTGTGTTTTACCGAAGTATGTAAATGAAAATAAAACAAAATTCGAAGCCAATTATCCAATAAGAAAAGGGGTTTTAATAATCTGTTCAACGAAGAAAAAGGTATGTATATATTTAGCTTAAAATTATAAAATACTTCGTAAGTATCGTTTGTGTGAATCGAAGAAAGACTGCTGAACAAAATATCATTTGAGTAAATCCATAGCTACCAACATTTATATGCGGCAAAATAAATCAAGACATGAATAAAAAATAATATGCTTAAATTTTAATATTCATTTAGCATAAATTCCTTTCGTACGACAACAACATTTTATAATATAATATTCTGTAATATAATACAATATAAAAGTTATATCACTATTTCGCACACAATTGTATTAGAAATATTTAATGAATGTTGGATTGGAATTAATATTAGTGTAGAATATTAGTGTTGCGACGCACGAGAACCTTAGACGTTCGAGGGGTCTGTTTAGGTGGACGACCAATTATTATAAATATTGATACATGGATTTATAGTGTAGAAGGTTGAATATGTATATAATAGGAAGTAGGTAATTCATTTCATTGTCCAATCAAATGTTTGTTCTTTGTTTATGGTAGCCAATGGGGTGCAAGCTTATTATAGCCAATAGAAGTTAAGTATGAATACATTGTAACCAATAGGAAAATAGTTAATTTAGAAATAATTTATTAAATCATTTATTTGTTGTACCCCCAACCATGCACCTCGTATTGTGTTGTTCGGGAGTTGGATCTGATTCCAGACTATTAGGACTCATAAACTATGTCCAAATTGATTGTGAATTGAGTGAGGGTAGGTAGAGATTTTTAGGAGTTCGGAAATCATTTGTGTAAAATTATTTGTTGTGAGTGTTTATGTGTAGTATGAATTAAATTGTGTAAAAGTGAATTGAAGAACTTGTGTTTTGGGAACGTTGATATACTGCTGAGTTTGTTTGATTCTCATCCAAGAAATCAAGTCGATAAATCATTTATTATAAATCATTTCGAAGATATTTCAGGTCGCCATCGAAAATTATATTTTATACAAATCATTTATCAAGAATCATATCTGGAATCTTCATACCCTCCAAAAAATAATAATAGCGACCAGGAAATCGTTTCTCATAAATCATTTCAGAAAGTTATTTAGTGAAGTGGTCGGGTGTGAACATTTAGGAAATCATTTCCAATAAATCAATTCCAGTCTTTATTTCTGTTGGTGGCCAGGTGTGAACATTTAGGAAATCATTTCCAATAAATCAATTCCAGACTTTATTTCTGTTGCTGGCCAGGTGTGGACATTTAGGAAATCATTTCCTTTAAATCATTTCCAAAAGTTATTTCTGTGCACAGCAGGGTGTGAACATTTAGGAAATCATTTCCTTTAAATCATTTCCAAAAGTTATTTCTGTGCACAGCAGGGTGTGAACATTTAATAAATCATTTCCAATTAATCCTTTCGAGACTTTATCGATTCCGTGGCCGGGTGTGAAGATTTGGAAAATCATTTCGAATAAATCATTTCGTGAAGTTATTTATTTAAGGAACTTATAGTGAAACGTTGTCACACGTTAAAGCGACTGGTCCTTCGTATTGTAAATTGACTTTAAGAGTGGATAGACTTTGTGAGTTGTTAGTGACCGGTGGAAGATACAGTCCAGAGCTATCGAAGAGGATTGAGCGTTATTGCACGGCTCATCATATATTTGGTGTTATGGTTGGTGGAGTCCGTACAAATAATTAGTGTGTTAGAGTTATACTCTATCGACTAAATTAATACGTATAAGAGAAACAGTACAAACTGGTTGTACAATGGAATTGTGACTGTAAAAGGTTACAAATACCAATTCACCCTCTCCCCTTTTGAGTATAAATACGTGGTAATATAAGGAAAACGAACCAAATATTTCAAGTAATGCTTCTGCACTCAACGAGCTACACATCAATGCGTTCAAAAAAGTCCCAGTCCAACCAAGAAACTGGTATATTACCACAATTTCAAAAATTCTGAAAATTATGTCTGCCAAATAACTGTGGAAAACACTAGCTACTTTCATTGGCCATTAATTTTGAAACAAACCTAAACAACATTATAACAATGGGTGAAGGTTGTACTTTTGGAAAACAAAATTCTGTTAATATTTAAAAATATTCCAAAAATTAATTTCACTGATTGGTAGGGGTAGGACAATAATTTGCTCACAATATGCTACATAAATTAACATAGCATTTGATGGCAATAAAAATTGCTTGAAAAACTGCAAGATTGAAAGATTATCAATTCATAATCAACGCATTGACAAAATGAGATTAATTGTACTTGTCACAACAAGTTGTAAATACAATATGGCTGTATTTCGTTTGATTACGAAAAACGGACCGAATTTGTAGCCGAAAGGTTTACAACTTCTCAACTGCATTGCGGCTATTCTGCTGCATCGATAATGACTTCTTAAAGATAATTCATTACACGCGTTTGTTTTTTCGTACACTTTGGCAGCGGCAGGCACCACAGAAGCAACAAAAAAAGTCGCAATTGTTGCACTCATTGGGCTCATTAAAAAAGTTGGCATTGGGATTATTTGAAACAAGGAGAGTGACGAATACAACATTGTTAGTAAAATGGTAAACCCTACAGCTAATAATACAGCAATCAACGAGCTAATGAATTCGTTGGTGCAGTTTTGAAGCAAGTATACTACTCTGTAATTTCTTACGGCTTTTATAACAACACCAGTATCTGAAATTTCTAACGCAATTGGGGTCATTTCCTGTTTGGTAATTGCTATTGAATTAAGGCTAGTATATTTACTTTGTCCAACAAATGGTTCGTTAAGTCATTATAAAGCAGAAATATAATGCAAACAAATAACATTGTGCACCAAATATGAATATTGCCAATTAGCATGAAAAAAGTGCAAATTACTTTAAGTGTAATTAATGTGGAGAAGTGGGGATGAAAGTGATCCCAAATAATTCGACGCAAAGGATCTAAATCTGTTAACGCTGACATTGATGTCGCAGCGGAACCAATCGTAAACGCCATCGGAAATAGAAAGTGTAGCAATTTGCTCGTCTTCATTTCAGGGGCAGGTAGAGCGTCATTTGATGTTTCCATCCCTATAAGCAAGTAATATGATAATTTATCTTCTCATTAAGTTTTTTGCTACACGATTTAATTTATAACATGGTATATTGTATAATATTATAATATTTAAGCTTATGACAATGTTTTGTACTCTAATGAAATAATGAAGTATAAATAGTATAGTCTTCATTATATACATGTGAAATTCATCTTTACTTATTATATTATTAGTTGACCGTTGTTAATGCTAATATTAACATTGCAGATATAATTAAAATATTATCAATTTAATTAGTTTCTTCAAATTCTTCGCTCTATTTGTAAAAATAAAAGTTAACCAGCAAAATAGTGAAAATAGAATAATAATATACAACAGCGGATAAGCTTCGTTTCAATTGATGCAAACACATTTCCACAATTTAGTATTGTGTTTTGAAATAACGTTTTTGCTATTTTGCTGGTGTCATCCCAATTTTATAACATGTACAATACACTGCCGCTTTTTTCAAGGATTATATTTAATGCAATTTGTTTGTTCTTACCTTCCCATTTTGCATCCAAATGCAAAAGAGAGTTTACCAATGATATTAAATTCGATCCTTTCAGGAAAAACTGCCAATTGTATGCAGCAATCACAATAATGACAGAATAGCAGAATAAATAAATGATTATATGATGGGCCAATAACATGGGATCATGATGAAATATTTCATACAATATTCTTAAAGTGCAATACAAAAACAAAAGTGTGAATATATACACACATATGTAAAACCAACCAAAGTACTGAAAACTAATTTTTGTAAATACTAAATTATTTCCTTTAAATTCAAATGAGGATCCAAGAAAAAAGTTAGAAAGTGAATCAACTCGCTGTAAACTTTTCAAATACAATTTAGGAATCATTGTGTGTAAGTGTAAGTAATGTATCCTGTCGATAAGAACAACTAGGAGTATTTGAGAAAACCAATGACGAGTTTCGCACGCTTTATAAAATATATTTCAGTTTATTTTGTTGGCGTCTTGAGAATTAATTGGAAAAACCTTTTCTATGTAAGTGCTCTAAATTAAGTCCGTTGTTCGCCAAAAGTGGAATTTAGGCTTTGTAAAAATATTTATGGTTACTATTGGTGAGTGTGCAATTGCAAAGCTTTGTTATGAACAAAATCAATACGTACTTATACAATACATTATGCAAAAGGATCCAAAAAATATCCATCAGTCGAACATTATAACACGTTTTTTACAGTGCCCGTTCGTCCACAATATATATTCCCTTGACACATGTTTGGCCTCGCATGTTAAATCAAACAATTTATCTGTTTATTAAAACGCGGAATGTAAATGGAATTCTTCGTAATTTATGTATTATGAGTGTGCTTTAGATTCCAAGTAATACAACAACAGCACTATGGCCACGGCAGTTTGTTGGCGAAAACAATGGTTTTATATGTAAACAATTTCCATATTTGATAGAATCAGGTGCCCATATACAGATATAATATATAATAAGTCTGCATAATAGGTGTGAAATGAATAAAACTATTTCGGACTTTCAAGGAGCGTACAAAAAGGGCACCGGTTGTACTGACCACGTATTCACTTTAAATGCTACAATTAAACATAACTTGAATAACAAACAAA
>JABASD010004651.1:0-14732 GCA_019776165.1 Pogonognathellus flavescens
TACATACATTTACATTACATAAGTAATGTATTTGTGCAAGCAAGAACTAAAATGTTCTTGCTTGTACAAATACAATCAAGACTACGGTCACAAAAACTGTGACCTTTCAATACGTAGATACTGTAGGTACCTGTTCATAGTACCTGTCCCTATTCATGCAGCCGCCATGGTATTGTGTTTTTGCATAGGTACCGCCATTATTAGTAATACAGATAATATAATATGTAACTTGTTAGTTGCTTGTGATCAACTGAATGAAAATATCTCAAAATCGGCATAAATTTCTACCGTTTGGATTATTTTGTACGAGTAGATGGCAAGTTAATAATGGTTTCTTGAGAAGTGAATGTATATTAGCCTCAAGCAAATGAGACGCTATACTAATAATTAGTTACTAGTGGAAAGTAGTACAATTGGAAGAACTAGAACCGGAGAATTGATAGTATACCTCTCATGGGAGTTAGGACAGGAGTATCTGCTGGTCGAATTCGAAATATCATTTTGAACTGACGCAGCATTTTCAATATAGTACTTTGATTTCGGCATTCCTTCAGCTTCATTAGATTGTTCAGTCTTGGTTAAGTCTTCTTGTCCATTTCCGTCATCGCCCCAATCACTCAAATCATATTTTGACAAGTCACCTTCATCTTCTTCATCCTATTACACGTAAAATAGAATGTCACTATCAATACCCATTTTATACTTCATCTCTTCAAATCTCCAAGAAATTATCTTTATCTAACAATACTTTCGATACCTCCTCATCTTCATACTCGAATTCCTTTACTTTCCCTTTTTCAGTTTCGGTAAACTCTTCTACAACTGCGGTTTCTACTTTTGGCTTGTTCTGTTCACATTTCTTGTCAACTTGTTCTGAAGACTCCGAACTACTAGGCTTCCTGAATTTCTTTTTCTTACGTCCAAACTAATCAATAACGTAATAATAAATATGAAAGTACACTTTCATTTCGCGGATACATTAAGTGTATTGGTAAAAAGATAGTGAAAGTTTAGACTTAACCTCGTCGTATTCATCATCAGATTCCTCTCTTTCAATGTACTCAACAACTCCACGATCATTATACCCTAAAATTATATGCAATATTAATTAATAAATTATTACAATAGTTGTAATATAATTTGAAACTACTCCAGCGATCAATCTTCCAAATATTGGTCGTACTTCGCTATACATTAAAATACATTGTTTCTACTTTTTATTTACCTTGTCATTTAAACCTAAATAGTAATAAAATAAAATCATAATATTAAACCTCCTCCGTAGCCAGTTCTTTCTTCGATTTCTCCAAATTTTGGTGCATTGCACATATTACATTGCTGCCGTCTTGCCCAATTAACGTTGCCACACCTAGTAATACATATCACATTTTAATTGATATTTCAATTGTAATCTTCATGAAATGTAATATGGAGTTTCGTACTTCGTGCATTGCCAATCATCCGCACTGAATAATCCACGACTTTTTTCAGCTGCAGCTTTACCGATTTCCACTCCAATTTGCTTCTTTCTAGAGTGCGATTCTTTTTCCTTTCCGCAACGATTACAAGCATTTCTCCGAGCAAAATTGAGATTTGCACATCTGCAACAATAATTTGAATGTTATTAAAAATAATGAGAGCCAAAATGTTTTTATTTGCTAAAATCATTGTACTCAGGATCAGTGCAAATCCAGTCTCCATCACTGCCACGAAATCGACTGCCCATTCAGAAGCTGCGAATCCGTCCTCAACTTAACACCGTTTTTGTCTGCAGCAGAAACTTATAGAAGTAAATTGAACAGATTTTTGTGAGCAATGTCTAAACAGCTTCTTGAAGAATAATGCAATCACACAATTAAGCACTCCATAATTCAAACACGTACAATAAAAGAAAATTGTGTCGGCCAATACTCAAAATTAGGTGCTAATGTATATTAGAATGGATGTTATTAGTTGAGACTGGAAATATTATCGTAACACTTTTGGCCAAACGTTAATAATAGTTACCAAAGCTAATTTTTATATAAGAGAATGCACAAATACGCATTCGTGTCCATTGACATTGAGGTTTACAGTCGAAATCAGTCTTTTGTTTAGAATGTAAGAATGTAACGTATATGCATAAAAAATATATCAAAATTTAAAAATATATAACGACAACAACCAGGTGTGGTTTATAGCGCACCTACACTACATATAAATCAGTTTCCAGTAAGTTCAATCGTAATAGTCTAAAAATAACTGTTTCTATTCCAATAAATTGCTAGCAAATTTTATTTGCCCTTTACTCTGTTCAACGCAGTATGCTCCCACACAGATAACAAAACTGCCTATAATATTATATTTCATCATAAAGTCTCAACCTACGGTGTACCATACCACCACATAAACGCAATCAGCGATCGATATGACTTTTCTGCTCACAATCCGTACTTTTCATGGATTCTCATGGAAATCGTGAAGTTTCATCCACATTGAGAATTGAGATTTTCAAGCAAGCAAAGATAAGGAGCATTACAAATCTTGTGTAATCATTTAGGGATGGGGATCGTTCAATGAAGCTAACATATTTTCGTACCCACCTAATTGGATTTTATAACGGTGTGCTGTTTTGACTCATTAAAAACTGTATCTCAATTAAATGGACTAATACCAAATGGAGATGTTATTTGATTCTAGACGTACTTCGAAAATTCCCACTTTTGATACAGTAAAATTGGCCAAACGTAAACTGATTCAACCTAAAATAAATCAGTTCTTAGAAAGGTACTTCTCATTCTCATTATGCATTGAAAGTATAGAATTTATAACTAAATGTCGAGACTGTCTAGACTGCCGGTACTCAAATTAACTTGTGACATAAGTGTAATTGTCCCAATTTTAGTCTAGCCAAAGTTAAACTAAAAGAACAGAGACATGCTAAATAATTAAATTTTAAATTCATTTCATTCAGGGATGCAATTTAACTTTAAACTATCAATTATTTCATTTTTTCGGCGAGGATCCAATAGCCAATTAACTCATATTGTATAAACTAATTGATGTTATTCAATTACTTTATAAAAACTTTGCAAACACTGACTTTTGTATGACTGTGACTCTTTTTGCTGCTTTCAAATCAGTGAATCCCATTCATAAAGTTGATGACAATGTCTGTAGGTTCAAAATACCCATTAATTGAATTAAAATGTCAAAGTTCTCATTATTGGGCCGACAGAAACTCACGATTATCTCTCGAAATAATCTATCCACTCTTACACAATCTCTCTATGCAAAATTATAATGGAAAATGCCATAATCATGTTATTACAATGTGTATGAGATATTGAGACATCACGAAATTGTTTATATTGGGCATTATGGGCATCCAGAATGTCTGAAGAAGAAAATAAATGATAAAAAACATGTTACCGTCCTCCCATATAGCCTGAGATACACAGCATGTCGAAACAATGTCGTTAAAATGTCGGTGAACACAATTTGAATATTGAAAGAAAGTCTTTAACGGTGAAAGGTTTTGATGGGTGAAAGCTAATCTTCGCTGGTGAAAGTTTTTAAGGGATGAAAGCAAATTTTAACCGGTGAAAGCTTTTAAGGTGTGAAAGCTTTTGAATATTTACAGCAAATGAGCAGTGAAAGCTTTTAAGTTATGAAAGCAAATTTTGAATGGTGAAATATTCTGAGTAGAGAATTCAAATTAGTAATTGTAATTAAATTTTGAGCGGTGTATAATAATTCACAATAATTCAATCACATGAGTAGGCAACTAACATTTCAAGCAAAAGTTGCTGAACCCGTCTTATTCAGAATATTTCATCAGAACACTTGAAATGACTTTAAATTTTCAAAATGTCAGTAATTTATTATGTAGTTCTCTCTCGTAATTCATGTTAAATTAGTAATTAGTATGATAATTACAAAGGTTAATATTACAAGCATGCTCTATTTGTTGAGACATTCATGTTTTCAAGCTTTATGGATGAAGTTTTCTCAACTTATAATGCATAATAGTAATTAACTACTCGTTTGTATCCTCCAGGAAGGAGTAGAATTATAATATATTATATAAAGGTAGCTTAGAACTGTTAGAACATTTATTTTCCTGTAAAAATACTTTGAAGTATGAATAACCTTAATATGAAACCATTACAGCTTCAATTAGAGCAATATTATTAATACTAATATTCGTTCTAAGTTCTATGTATAATCTTAAGTAATATAATGGCATAAAGAGAAACAGTATATAATATTATGAATGGATCGTTAAATGTTTTAACCAATTAAATCAATTCTATTTGAGGTTTCGGGAGCAATTATTGTATATATTGTATGCGTATAATTGCCAATAAACCATTTTATACATTCATTGCGGCCAATGTTCTTTCATTGTACTTTTGTGTAAGTGTCAATAGAAAAAAGCATTATCAGAAAGACGCATGTAATAATATTATGTTGTTACGTGTACAATGTGTATTTTGTGTAGTATAGTAAGTTTCTGAACAGGCCAGAGGAAAACGGTGTGTTTGCCCATGTATACATACATGTAGTGATAACGTGCAAAAAATCTCTGTCAATTTAAATTGCAAGAGGAGCAGAGAAGAGCACACAGGTTATGTAACATAAAAAGATTCAACATCAAGCTGATTGCGTGGAGGTGCATCTTCATAGGTACTGTAGGTGGTTGGAACAGTTGGAAGTTGTAGAAGAATCATAATAAATGCGGATGGCATTGAATTTGGGAGTAATAATCTCCGGATTGAACTGTCATCTCAACATAGCTCAGTCACTCACAGGAAAGTCTTTATCAGCAATCTGCATCTCTTCCATCCTCTGTCTGTAATCTATTCGCTAATTTGTTCAGACTTCCGGGAGGTACGTATAATAATATTACAAATAACTATACAAGTATGTGTATTACATTTTCGCATTTCTAATAATAATGTAAGTTGTAAGTGTTTGATAACACTATCAATCATCTGTCCATTCTATGTGCTGGAGTTTCAATCATCAATTTTGTTCACACTTGATTTCAATGTCTCTTATTTGTTTTTGTTGTCATATTACGCAGTCGTGTTTGTTGTTGTCAGTCGTTGACTTTGAAGTACACAGTAAACAAACTTCCAATCGATCGGATTTTCTTTATTTACAGAATTCTCACAGCTCAGCTGTATTTTCATGGCGGTTGATTGGCTATAAACATTTCATGCTTTTTTGGCATTTTTAGTGCTAAACAACAAAAGAGGGTGGATTTCAGTCATTAATGTCCATGACAGTAATTTCAGTCGTATTTTTTAGAGACCCGCAATTATTCTGTTATTTTTGTTGATGTATTTAAAATTGTAACTATTTACTTTTAAAATCACAAAGAAAAATACAATTTTTCTTTCTTCTGTTGGTATTAATGGTCAAACTGTGCTTTTACTAACTAAAAAGCTATAATATAGTATGGGTAGTCAAAACTGATGTCTCAAAATGTGTTTATTGTGATACGCTGACATCATAATCCTTTTAAGTACAAATTGTAATGTGTATTTATTCAATATCAAAATAGTTGGTGGATCATCGATTATCGCCAAGAAAGGCCGAGTATATTATCATTCTACGTAATACAAGATCAGAGAAGAGAAGCCCACTACCAGTGTCGGTTAGATGTTGAAGCTGTCAACATTTAGAAGTCCGAATAACTTGCTTTCCACCAACGTAAGTTTCTCTACTGTCATTTGTTATTTTTATTGCTCCATTATGGAAAATACACAATAAATAATATAAACGTGATATAGATAGTAAGTATGAAGTATTAAAGTGTCTATAGTTCTATAATTATACCTCACTTATTTAAATGATTATAAAGTAAACATTTAATTGTCATTACAGTTAATCGCAATTGGTTCTTAAGGAGGAAGGATCCGATCTTAGTGGTCAAGATGATTGACACCAAAACTAAACGTAATGGCCAACATACAGAAATAACATGAAGTATTCAAAATTCCAGGCCTTCATTCTGATAGTCTAACTAAATGTTAAATATTTCCATAGATCTATCCATGCTGAAATACGTCAGTCTAGTCACCCTAACTGTACAGAATGCTGCCCTTGCACTGTCAATGCGCTACGCGAGAACCCGTTCTGGACACATGTTTCTCTCTTCTACCGGTACCGAGTCATGATTTAATGTAATAATTCGTTTTCCGCACAATTTTTAGCTTGTTTCACACTTAAGTTGTTTTATTTGCAGCTGTCCTTAACGCAGAAGTTGTCAAACTCTTTACATGTTTATATGTCGTTTTCATGGAATACGGAAGTTGGAATCAATTCGTGTCCGGCCTGAAAACAACAATTATGGACCAACCTATGGATACTTTGAAAGTTTGTGTGCCATCGATGGTTTACGTCATTCAGAATAATTTACTGTATGTGGCCGCTTCACATCTAGATGCTGCAACATATCAAGTATGTGATTGCTATTTAAAGCCTGAATTCGTATATTTGTACAAAGACAACTTATTAATCATATTTGTATATCATAGGTCACATATCAACTGAAAATATTGACAACAGCCATTTTTAGTGTAATTATATTGCGTCGAAAGCTTATATCCACCCAATGGGGCGCACTGTTGATTCTACTGTTGGGAGTTGTCATGGTACAGTTGGCACAAACTAATACTGTATCTACAGTTGTGACTGAAAATGGGGAACAAAACCGGGTGGTTGGATTTTTGGCGGCTATAGGAGCTTGTTGTTTGTCCGGATTCGCAGGAATATACTTTGAGAAGATCTTGAAGGGCTCAAGTATTTCAGTTTGGATGCGAAATGTACAATTGTCCCTGTGCTCACTTCCATTCGCACTTATAACGTGCATATTAAACGACAGAGAAGCTTTAGTTGTGAAAGGGTATTTCTATGGGTAAGAAATATAGTTGTATGCGTTCACTTCCGCATACCTGTTTCTGTTCTGTTCGTTTCTAATAACAATTTTTTTCGTAGATATGACTGGTTCGTTGTCTACTTGGTTGTTCTACAAGCCTGTGGAGGTCTTCTTGTGGCAATGGTTGTAAAATATGCGGATAACATACTAAAGGGATTTGCTACATCTCTTGCAATAGTTTTGTCTTGTGTAGCGTCAATCCTATTCTTTGAATTCCAACTCACCACTCAGTTTTCTTTCGGGACGTTTTTAGTAATCATATCTATATTCTTGTACGGATATCAACCTCCTACTCCTGGTAAGACTTCCTCTATGATTGCCAAAGTGTAAAAACGTTATCAACGTAAAGTATTTATAGGGGGAGTGTTGTTAAATCTTTGTAAACACCATAATATTTGTACTTATTTAAAATGTTTACTTTAAGTTTTATTTGTTCACTCTATTTTAATAAATTGTGTGTGGTAACATTATATAATATATGATACAAAATTAACAATCAATCAATATACATTTATAACTTAATAAGAATCAGAGTGATCATAAAAAAGTAAATTATTCAATAAAGGTGACTATTTATTTTATAAAAGTTAAAATGCACTAAAAATGCTCCTCTTTCTGTCATTTATACTTCAAATTCAGGACAGAATATTTTTCGGCAACGATTTTTTACATTTTCTCAGTTTTATCGAATGCAATGTTTATCAATACTAATTATTATGCATGTTTTTATTCATATTTGTTAATTACATGGATAGGAGGAGGAAAATACCGGCTACGCCGGCACGGAACGGATTGAGTGACGATGTCCGTAGTCCGTGTGTAAATCTGTACTCTATTCTATACATGTATGTAGCTGTTGAAGTGGAAGTGGATGACCTGTGTGGTGATGATTCGACAAAAGGCGCCTCTTTACAAAAAGTAGATTTGGCTTGGGTTGTTGACTACCGAATTGGCGCTCTTAATTATTACTTCATATTTATACAATACAAAATACAAATACATAATCATTTTTGAGAATATCTCAATCAGATCATTCAGATCTGGCTGGACAGGGCTTTCAACTGTTTTACTGTGGACGAAGCAGACCTTGACAAATTTCGGAACCGGTTCATTTAATTGTGGCGGTGGCAATTCACATTAACCATATTCAAAAACGGTACAAATTAAATTCTATAACTAGTTGAGAACAAAAGTACAAATTATAATTATTCTAGTGACATTTTGTAGTTGTTGTGTTACAGTACAAATTATCAACCATATTATTACAGTGGCATCAAGTTATAATACTTTAATTTAATTGTTTTCATCTATTTACCTACTATTGTACTATTACCTTCTATTTATATATTATCAAGACGACAAAAACTACGATTGAAACACCGAAGAAATTTAAATTTTCTATTTGTCGTTGGCGATAATAATTGTTATCTGTGATAAGTTTTATCTGTTGTGAAAAAAGTGACCTGCTACAAAATAAGCTTTTAGTTGTTTCAATTGATCTACCTAATTCTCAATTCCCTATCGACATAAATACATTCTTTCATAGACGATGGTCGTCGTAAGTTTGTACGTATAAAGTAGTACACTTTTAGTACTTTAGTGGCAATAAAATTCTTAACCATTTACTAACAGTGGTAACATATTTGATGATCATTTTACAGGTTCCTTTTATAATTTGATGTCTTTTTGGAAGTGGAAGTCAGCCAAATACACTTATACTACTACTCTCACACTAAAACCAAAATTCTTATATTCAGCAATTCAACCATTGAACCTTTTGAACGCAATACTCATTTTTTATAATTTTACGATTTGTTTTACGGTGTGAAAGGATTAGAACAACATTAATCTGGGGTGATTGATGTTGTGACCTTTAACAAAGTCTATCTGTAAAAGCCATCATCAAATTAATATTGTTAAACTGAATCCGACGTACGTTATGAACTCAGCTAGCAAAGTAAGTTCCAGTTACGCTGTAAATGATCAATTCATTCATTTGGCAATTACTATTTTAAACAATTCTGTGTTTGTAGGTAGGAGAAATATTTGCGGCAGCAGGAAGTGCCTTTACTAAACTGGGGGAACTCACAATGCAACTTCATCCAGCAAATGAAAATGCGGCTGGGTAAGTTGTCGGTATATGTATACATTTACCTTTTAATGGTGCTTATTGTATTTGCTGTTTGCTGCAGATCTAATACTCTTCTCTGTCTTGGTAATTTGGGAAAAGTCAGACAATGTGATAATTTAGAGCAGATTGCAGTAATGGACTTGATTTGATTCGCTTACATCAGAAGTTTGAAGTTTATATTCTACTTTTACGAACGGTTGTAGCAAAAATAATATTATATTCAAACATTGTAAGGAAGCTGTTTTTTACTTAGATGTACTGTTGTAAAAAATGAACTAAACCAAGATACCAAGTCTGTAATATCAAATAAGTAATACTTAATATTAATGTTTACGTGCTCTTCTTATTGTAAATAATAATAAGTGGTCGTAAATCTTATAATCTCAATTCAATGACATTGTATGGTACTTCACATTGTAAGAATCATCAACGTTACTTCACATTGATCTATATTATCACTTGTGAGTATTAATTGACTATTAGGGCAAATATTATGCTCATTAAAGTAAAATACATGTCGTAATATATTTTGATATTGTTCAGAATTTATGGGGAGTGCTTCATAATAATAAGTGTGAAGCATAAAGCAAACTACATTTATTATTATAATTAAAAATCTCTAAAAGTTAATGTTTGTTGAGTGTTAAAATATCTATCACTTAATGAGTATGGAAAATATATGTATGAAAATGAAAGAATATGATATTATGAGGCTTTTGTGAGTGTGACTGCCTGCTACCAAGTTTTAGTTTGCATTTCACTTCTCGTTCGACTTAGAACTTCGCACTCTTTATGTTTTCAATGGTATCCTTTGAAGTCAAAGATAATTAGATGTTTTAGCGATTCATTGAGACTAATTCCTCTGTTATTGTAATTTTGTCAGAACGAAATGGACAGAAGAGGAAATTGAGATGCTTCGATCTTGTATATCCAAGTTCGGAGGAGAATTAAATCTGATTTGTGAGCGAATTAAGTCAAGAACAGTGTAAGCAAAATTAAATATTTTTGAATGTGATGAATTATGTTCTATTTGAGTATTTAATATTACCGTCCAAATACAACTCTTGAGCTGATTTACTATTTCTACGGCAGTTCTCAAATACGGACAGCATTGAAGAAAAAGGCATTTGAAGACGCAGGGCTTGCCCTTCCTCCTTCATCAACACCAACTAATTCCATGGGTATTCAGTCACCGCCTTTAGGTGGTCCCGTCAGTATGAATGCTCAAAAACCGTCCCAACGAGCCAAAGCAATATCCTCTATGAAAAGTTCTGAAGTGACTCTTAACATGTTAAATGCGTCAGACGGAGATGTTGAAAATCTGACACCCCGACTGGATTATGACGCTTCAGCTGTTGTATCTTCATAATAAGTTTCCAACTGACAGCTGCACTAAAACACTGACTAGTAATATCATATAAATATTTATGAACACATGGTTAAACAAGTAATAATAATTATATAATATACGTAATATAAGCTAATAACTATACTGAAATATATAACGGCTTGTAAAAATTGTATAATATTATAATACCATGCGTATAATATATAATATGCCTTGGATTTAGACATGAAAATTTTCATTTGTATCAGCAATAATTTAGAATGATGTTCATACTTTTTCTAATAGATATAAGCCATCATTACTACCCACATTTATTTAAATACCTTGATGTAAGATTGTTCAGATATGAAATTGAAATTATGTTTACTCATTCGTATTTATTAAATCTATATTTCAGTTGTACAGATAAAACCTTTCGTCAACATTCTCACAAACTAAATAGAAGGGTGCAACTGAAAACATCCTTGGAGTTGCATCAAAGTTTTAATTGTAAATTCAATTTTGCGAGTGAATTTAGTGTCATATAATTATTATATAATCCTCTTCGATTATCCACATGTAATTTATTCTGGGACGAAATATTTATTATATTATGATTATTTTGTATTGCATAATCAATGTATTTGCAACACAATTAAGGTCTCCGATATATTCAAAACTAAGATTTTTGCATTAAAATACAAGTAACTGTTCGAATGACATAATATCAAACATCTGGGCATTAATATTAGCTATATCATTCTTATAATAAGTAATCTTTTTTTAAATCAATAATTTTATAAACCTCAACCAAAATTATCGTCAAATTTCCATCATAATTTCTCTCTTCTCTGCATAATGGTTTTTCTTTTATATGAAAACGCCAGTACGCCGCGTCTGATATGATGATGTGTAATTTTGCACCGTGGCAGTGCTGCCTCTAGCGACCAGTTTTCCACAACGCTACAATTTCTACAATGTTTATTGTTAGCGTTAGGTAGTCTTTTTTGGTTTAATACACTGACGCAGAGGAAAGTGGTCCATTTATTACGTAAATCATATTTGGGGGTGCGTCCGACAGACATAGTATTATGTTTTTGTCACCTGTAATGACATCGTTTAATTGACATTAAATCCGAAGGTTCACACAGACCTTCGCGGTTTAATTATAATTAAACTAGTGATTATCTGCTTTTTGAACTTTTTGAATGGAACATTCCGTGCTAGATGTTGGCAAATGTGTAAAACCGTCCAATAATGACGTATAATTAGCTTTCTAAATTCAATAAAGATTAAAATTGAGATAATTTTCTAAATATATTATCACAAAATGAGAAACATGACACTTCAAAAAGCGTTTGAACTTTTCAATCTAGTAATAACGATTATTGTATTAATCTTTTAAGCTATGTATAATGCGACTCCCTCAGAGTTGACATTTTTAATAAAATTCCAATCACAAAACTCGTAATAAATTCGGGAATTGCTATTTTCACCTGCTGCGGTCATGAAACATCTAAATGATGAAAATGACAGAAAATGTACCATAAACAGGTAACATGGAAAGCTACAATTACATTTATACAATTACAATTATAACTGCTCAAGATAAATGTGAATAATAATTTTGGATTGCAGTAAAGTGGGGCTGAAACATTGCATTTCATGTAGCGTAATACAAGAACTATCCCATCTCAGTTTGTATTGTATCCGTGAGACCTTCAAGATGATTATTATGGTTTCTTTCTGTTGTCTATTAACTCGTTAGCTGTTAATTACTAACGTAAAATGTCATTACAAGTAAGAGCATTACACTCTTAGATCTTTATAGTTATTTACTTCTCAAAACAGTGAAGATTGCGGTAGTTTTATAGCTATAATAAAATATTTAACAATAGCGTACACTATACACCTCATTTCTTAGTACACATTATATTCCAAAGCAAAGTCCACCCTTACAAAACAACAATACAAACAAAACAGGACTCAATTCCCTCAATCGTCAGTCATTTGACACCGGACTGACCGGACACACAGTTTGATATTTTGTTGGACTGAATGTTTACAATTGAGCAAAAGTAACCTCTAAAACCCCCCCTAGTTTCACATCATTAATGACATCCGCCTTTGTGCCGTCGCGTTCTCGTGTGTTAGTGCTAGTTCATAGTTACCGTTAAATGCTACATAATCTCTCCACTGGATTGTTAAAGTCTTCTGTCTCAGTGTGACAAAGAATAATCATTTTACGAACAAGCATCACGAAACAGAATCTATATTATCAATCAAAAACGTTAAAAAAAAATTATTTCCCCAACGCATTTAAATGTTCTTACTTTATACTTCTTTATTAAGTTTGCTGCCCTTGGTAATTGTCATGTAAACGAATTCTAGTGAATTGAAATTTATTTTATTTCAAAATCTCAGTTGGATTTCTTATAATTTAATATAGCGGTGTGAATTTGGCAGGCCCAAAATTTTGATTTTTTTCTCAATTGTTTGAATAGTTCTTTCATTCGTGTACAAACAAAGACCTAAGGAATTTTATGACAAATTAAAAGTACAACACATAGCGCAACAAGTAATAACACTGTAAACATTGTATGAATATGAATTACTAATTTTTATCAATATATTGTCGTAAATGCGGACAAGTAAAACTTCTTGTCCAATTCGTGCCTCTATCTGCAACTCACATTTACAACATAATAATAATGCATAATTAATAAGTTAGTGATACATGATAGTTCATTAATAATATCATGCTATTACACTAATTGTGTAGGTGAGAGACAGAAAAGTTATACTATTTTCACAAGTTTCGCCAGATTTACAGTTACTCAAGTTCAACTAGCAATAATATTTGCAGTTATAAGTCAATTGTGCTACATTAACCAAACATTAGCCATTCATTTACATCTGACATCTTTTTGCAGTTGTCCAATTGTCGGTAAGGAATAAAATTTTACTTCATCAATAGTTTTTTAACAATCTTAAAGAATAAAAATATTTCTACTGAAACTGTGAACATGCAAAAGAATTAAACACATTTTCATAAGTCTGTTTTTGCAATTAATGCTTACACACGTTCAAACACATGACACTCTTTTTGTAGTAAAAATGTCATCACGCCAATCTTTCTGTGGTTGGCATTGTTAACTACAATTTTAATTACGAATTTCCTTTGTTTACAGGTAAATTGTAACAAAACATCCAGTCAGGATTTTCATCCAAGAATAGAGTTGAATTGAACACCTCTACCAACGCTGCTTGCGGAACCTGTTGTACGCAGTCCGAATTAAGTGAAATTTTGCGGATGGTCCTTTTGAAAAAAATATTGTAATCCCTACCAACAAATAAAAATCGTAGAATGACGGTCCACCGCAATTTGGATATGTCCAATAACTCGAGTAAGTGTTAAGTAACCTCAAAAATGTTGTTAAGAAATTACAAAGTAACAGAAAAGTTACTAAACCTCAAACTAGGGACACTTAAGACCCGTAAGTGAGCCACCTAATATTAACAGATCGAGTAAATTACCAAAGTAATATTTAAAAAATGAGACATGACAAACATTGAATAACCAGTTGTCAATTGTTTATTGTCAATCTAATTTCTCAGTTGTCTGTTCTTTTGGCTTTCATTTGAAACAATTAATCAATCGTGTTACTAACAATAATCACGCCAAATAAATCAAACCCCGAAATCGAAGTAGGAAAATCACTTTTTGGCGCCTTGATGCGTTATAAAATATTCACACTGTTTACATTTCTAAGCATTGTCAATAATCGTCCTTTTTGTCGGTCGTCACCTGTTTCTTTATAAGTATAACCCTGTCTGACAGTAGTCACTAGTCAGTGTAGTTGATTATAAATTGTGAGTACTTCAAAGCGTATCATCCGAAACAATCAGCAATGCATAATTTGCGCATTGCCCAAAGATCTTGTAAGTTTTATTATTGGTGGCTATAACTTTGGCAAGTCAGTTGATTGCAGGCTGATAACTGGCTGGCTAGGAAAATTGTAATTTACATATTCAAATTATAGAATTGATTTACTTCTGAGTCTGAGACTGTGGAGGATGCATGGCACATGTGCTTATCATGTGGAATTCTCATTTTTAAATAGTTAATTAACTTAATTTGTTGTTCCAACAATATATTAGAATTAAACGAATGTCGAAATTTCAAATGCACCTGTATTATTATTAGTATATTAGGAAACTGCTAGATATACAAGTTATGTAAGGTATCCAATATTTAAGTCAACTTGTTTAAATGCAGGAAAGCCTTGGTAAAACACAGTCTGTGCAGTAATATAAATATTGCAACAAATATTATGAATTTTAGT
>JABASD010004652.1:0-14730 GCA_019776165.1 Pogonognathellus flavescens
TTCGATCGTGCACCGATGTAAACCCCACTCTCACTTTTGCAGTTACATAAAAATCTCCCTACTCTCACAAAATATAGGACAAATCGCACGCCTGGTTTTATAGACACAGGCTTCTAGGAACCGTGCTTAAGATGTGTATTTTGTACTGATCATATTATACATAAATAGTATATGACAGTAGGAGTTATAAGGTGTTTCTGAATATTTTGCAATCTTATAGTCAAGAATTAATAATAATTCTAAGCATTCATATTGTGATCTACTTACTTAGAATCTCACTCAGCCTAAGCCTTCCATATATTATAACGAATTCTTTGAAATTCTTAATGCCGATATTCAACAGTTGATTAATGCTGATATTTAATAAATTACCGCTATTTAATGCTTTCATGTTATAAATTGCTTTGTCTTTATGTCTACCTGTCTGCGGCAGTTGAAGCGAAGAGTTGAACTAGAGGAGCATCCATTAGTACCCCTTTCGTTTTACACGTCATCCTGTCGCTGTCCACATTACCACAAACCTAAAGAAATTCGACTCTTGCTAATTACGAATGACATACGTATACAACTGTTTTTTAGAAATCATTCTTGTTTTGTTCGATTCTTTTGTTCGTTTTCGCCTTTTCTTTTTAATTATTCGTCTCTGCCATATTCTCTATACTATTGTTTTCCTTTAGTTCTTCTCTCACATTTATTGTCTCCGACAAAAATACTTTTACTACAATACAAATGAACAAAACGTAAAAACAAATACCTTTTCACTTTTCTATGATAGTACTGTAATAATGACAAACCCAAGCTGTCTGCAAATCTTGTACTTGGAAAAACTTGAAGCTAATTGTATTGTTGTTTGTTTCATTACTACTGTACTATTCCTTCTTCAATTAGCAATAATATCTGTCTATTAATAAACTTTTATGTACTGCATGGATACAGTTTTCGAAGAAAATCTCTTAACCTACCGTTTTGTCTAATAAAGTTAATTGAAAGACTTGCAGGCAGAAACACAATCTAGCAACAAAGATAATGAACCATTGTACAAATCCAGTATGATCCAGCAGTATCCAAAAGTTTGTTAAAAAATCCAGTATGATGTTAAAAGAATGTCTTGTACATTTCTATGTATGTATTATATTATCATGTACAGGCTTTACAAATCGTATAACACATACCTATAGCCTAATAGGTACAAATACCTTTAAATAAAATATGTACCTATTACATACCTATGTGAGAAAATATAGATAAATAGTCAAAATAGTCTATAGATGTATTATTATTTGCTCGTTCGCGTATAAAGTGTATATAATCCATAAAGGTAAGGTATGTAGATCAAATTAGCTTAATGTATCTTTTGCTTCCCAAATTCTAACTTATAGAATGTGAGTTAGTGTATAGCGTAGATTGTAGATATTTCTAATGTGTATACGCCTGAGGTGTTTATATTTCATCATCCCGTCACTTATTTGACTTAAGAGTTTGTAATACACTCTCAGCATCTCTCATCTGTTGATGAAGCTGTCTTTGTCACACGCACTACAAAACACAGCAACTCATTTCGTCGCATGTCATCTCGGGTGTCTAGTGTCATCTGCTTGTGTGTACTTAATCAAATGATAAGATGCAGCCTTCAAACAAATGTTCATTTTCCAATATATATGTACCTTATACTTCCCCTTTACATATAAATCTCTAGATTATTATTATTATTACTATATACTATATAAGTATGTTGTATATATTCTTTAGAAGATTAATTGGAATATGCAAATATATACCTATAGGTCAAATATAATGTAAATTCTATATACAGAGGAAGTGAAAGCAGAGCCACACTAACTTCATATATAGATGTACTTTATTTGTATCTGTATTATATGTACTGATTATCCCACTGGTACTACACTTTGTGTACAAGAAATTACGGCATATAGAGGAATTTCTATTCTTAACTTTCCCTGTGCCACGTAAAATCAAGCAAGTCACACAGACAAAGACAGAGAGAGAGAGATTTGCTGTGTGTAGTAGAATCATCTCTAATCTGAAATCAAGGAAGCCCCTGGCAAATGTCAACTTTTGCGATTGACGAAAACCACAACTGT
Organism: Pogonognathellus flavescens; assembly: GCA_019776165.1. Classification (NCBI taxonomy): domain Eukaryota; kingdom Metazoa; phylum Arthropoda; class Collembola; order Entomobryomorpha; family Tomoceridae; genus Pogonognathellus; species Pogonognathellus flavescens. Next base: position 2,103 of record JABASD010004652.1, read on the forward strand.
GACAACTATGTGCAAAGCTAACTCAATGTGGTTTCTGTCTTCATTATTCTGTTCATTTCCTGATTTCTCACATTTGAGATTACAGGAATATACTCCAGGGGACCGTTCTGCGTGTAGCAGGTTCAAAGTGAAATAAAATATCTGAGCAGAATCGTTAACAGTGTAAATGAATTCTTTTTGAGGTTATTTGAAAGCTTTGTACTTACATTGCACAAAGACAACCTTCTGAAAAAGCTAGAAGCTTGAAAGTGTTACCATTAATAACAAGTTCGGTACAGACACGCGTTATAGTTTTACCACAGGCCACAGAGATACACTCATGAAACTAGGTTTCGTATAATATACGATTCTATTCTAGAGAATGTGAGAGTGGTTTACATTTTAATGATTTCCGAGGACAAATCGGATCTGATTATAATTCTTCTTTGAAGATGTGTTCTTCACCCGTGTCTCATCGACTTGAGTTTACCAGAGTTGAGAATATTATTTTATTGATTAATCATGACAGCCAAGCAAAGAGATTGCCGACAAAGCTATCTGTGTATATACCGACTAATGCACTTCAAGTCAACCAGAATTTTCCTTCACCCTTCATGCCAGAGAGTTTACCTTCTCAAAGGAGGGTATTATATAATATATTACAGTTAGGCATTGCATGTGGCACTAGTAAATTCAATTAGATCTTCTATACGTGAAGTGCAGCTAACAACGTAAGAAACTCTTCATTAATTATAGTTAGTCAGTTTGTAAAATGCATAGCTTCTTTACATTTTACATGGGCTGGCTGCTTCGGCTGATTGTTTTCTACGTAAAAGGATGTGTCGGTGTAAAGGCTGTGTCTGCTTTCTACGAGTAAAAGAAACTTCCACTTGAATTGTGTATTGTTACTGCTACTGCACTGTGCCCTTGTCTATATGGAAGTTTTTCCTTCGTTGTAAGTATTACACTTTTTACGCTGACATTTACTCGACAGATTTGATTTCACTGGTACCTATACAATTAACTAAAGCATTTAATTTTAAACTCTTTATTCGGTAAGGTACCTTGCAAGGTAACTACGTTATGTATCCCAAAAAGGTATTTCTATCGTACATGCCTAATGTAATCAATAAAGACTTTCAAGAAGAATTTCTCGGAAAAAATACAAATACTAGACTCAATTAGTTTATTTTTCACCTTCCATCTCTATATATGTATCTGAATTGCATGTGCTTTTATTGATTTATATGAAATACACCTGTGTGATATAAAGATTTTGTTGATATAAAGAAAGAGCGCCTAAAAATACTAATAAATCCTTTAACTCAACATAGAATATATAAATAGAATATTATGTATTATAAATAGAATCTTGACACTATAGTGTCTATATAAAATGTCTAGTGTATGTAACGTATGTGAGGATATTTTTTCGATTAGGCTTGACTTACCTACAAGGTTGTATTTGAATTCGCGTAAAGTACCTATAGAAGCAAATAGTAACCTATTATTAGTGCAGCACGTCACAAGGACACGACACAACGTGGTAACCGAAGCTAACATTAAGTGTACATGACAGCTGTGATTTTATTAGCACACAATGGAAAGGAAGAACGTAATTGAAAATGAAGTGAAAGTACTTAAATATAGTGAAAAAAGCCCACATACACAGAATTATAAAATTTCAACTAATACACTCACGCATCTAAAAGGGACATATGTAAATGTAAGTGCCTTATTTACCTTTCCATAAAGAAATACTTGAACACAATGATACTTCTACACACTAACAATGCCTCCTGAATAAAAATGTGTCAAAATTACTATTCAAGCTTTATAAAGTTGTCAAGCACATCTTTCCTCCTCCTACTGCCATTAACTTGTTTCCCCGAAGCGCTCTGATCACATTAGCAACCTACCACTGCATAAAAGTAACAATATTCAATGGATATTTCTTCTAGTATATATATTACACGTATAGCACACATAAAGATACGTTGAAAACTTCAAGCTGAAGCTATTTACGCAATATCTCTCTATCTTACATGTAAATGCAAAAAAGCAATGCGCTTTTTACAAATTAGCTTACTTGTACTTACAGCGTTACACGTATCCTTGTACAAGGCTGTAACACGAAATGAGGATGTTGTAGTAGTATTTGTAGTGTGTACCTTGGTCTTGTGCATGTGGTGTGAACTTAAAGTGGATTCAAGTCTTCAATCTTCATCGTGTGGTGTATACGTAGTACTACGTTAAGCTGGTACATCAGAATAGCAGAACATAGCTTATTATTCAGTTTCAGCCCATATATAAAACTACGTAGTCTTTTTCTCGCTTTCTCTCTCTCTCTCTCTGTATTTTCACTTTACTACGCTGTGTGAACATCTCTCTGGGTCTACGTTGAAGAGAGACACACAAACACACAGAGGAAAGCGAGAGATTGAGTAGGCAAAGCTTGGTTGCAGCTGTAGTGGTAGGTACTGTATATAGTACGGTGTGTGCTTCTTCCTGTTCCTCGCATGCAAACCTGAGTGACGTATGAACTAGTTGAACTACTACTGCTACTACTACAACTGCTGGCATGAGAAAATACACAGAGGATTGGATAGAATGTGGTAGTCTTCCTGCTTCCAACTTCTCATGAACATCTCATCCAAAAGAACCAAGATTCCTCAGGCAGTGTATACTTACTACTACACTTAACTACTTATCATTCATATTTATAACACAAGACAGTGACCAAATTCCGTGTAAGTGGAATCATAATTTTTTACAGTCAAATCTTAAAACATTACGTTCATTTTAAAGTTACATTTTCATAGATTACGTATACAAGAATGATTTATTAAAACTACTATAAAAATTGTTCATAAACATAATTTTGTGCGTAGTAGTTTGAAATAGGATTGTAGACTGTAGAGTATTTAGGGACAGTGTTTATATAGAATAGCTAGGTATAATTGTGGAAAAGTACTTAGGGACAGTGTTAATATACAGATACTTGGAATAGCTAGGTATAATTGTGGAAGAGTATTTAGGGATAGTGTTAATAAAGAATAGCTAGGTATAATTGTGGAAGAGCATTTAGGGACAGTGTTAATAAAGAATAGCTAGGTATAATTATTGTGGAAGAGTATTTAGGGACAGTGTTAATAAAGAATAGCTAGGTATAATTATTTGGAAGAGTATTTAGGGACAGTGTTATATAGAATGGCTAGGTATAATTGTGGAAGAGTATTTAGGGGCAGTGTTAAAATAGAATAGCTATTTAGGTATCTTTGGAAATATAGAGATAGTGAAAGTGAAGGTACATCTACATAATAATTTTATTTTCGATTGCAAAGTTAGATTTGCGTAAGAAATATCTTTTGTTACTTGTGTCTCTACTGACATTATGTATTACACGAACATTGAGAAAAGTGTTATTTGTCAACTTACATGACATAGTACAGTAGAATATATTTTATAGGAGTAGATTTGTTTGACTGTTATGAGGGACTGCACTGTGACGACTGTGCTGTGTGTTGTGATCAAGATTCAATCATGTGCTCATTCTGAAGTAAGGTTATATCATTTTGCTCATTCAACCATTCACCAATTTTCTACTCCGATTCATATCAACTCATCTGACGTTCGTGGAAGTATATGCATCGTGCATTAGCAGAGTTTCTCAAAGAGAGTCAGAGAGATATCATAATACCATCATATAAATATAGCCATGATAAACAGTTTCCCATGAAAAATGTTTCATCCTAAATGGCAATTTGATAAAATCTTTATTCTGAAATTGAAAACTTTATTTTCTGTAGAAGTAAGAGTGAAGGGATCAAATGGAAAGATTGCATCCAACTATCTAAGCTTAATAGAATATATATGTACTTAGGTACTATGTGATTTAATTGTATTTAATCACTGTTGGATATTTGAAACTTTTTGTAATTTTTTTATTATTATTTACGTCATAAGTTTTTCATTTCGTTTATCTTTGATTGTACTTACTTCAATTTTTCACTTCAGACGTAATATGTAAGTGGCAATGATGAAGGTGCAGATTAACTGGAAGTACCTAAGATTATCTAGTTGTAAGTTGTAAATAAGCTGGCTTAGGTATTTTCTAATGCTCGCATTTTATTCTTCTACAGATTGAGCATGAAATTAAAACTATTACGTAACTTAAATTCATATACATAAACAAAAGGTAATACAGTAGGGGAAGAATTGTTTATTGTAGAACAAGCCTTATAACTTAAGGTGGAAAACATGGTTGCCTTATTACTAAAGTTATTTCATATTAGAGATTCGTTATCAGTTTAGTAAGTAAAACCGCAGGAGAGAACGACTAGGCTATGTAGTTTTGTTGTGAATGAATTTATTAAGCCATTTTAATACAATTTAAACCTGAAATTTTCATTAATTTAGGATAATTAATATTTTAGTCGTGTCTTTAATACTATAGCCCACATTTAGCCAATATTTATCATTATCTTTAATATTTATATGCAAAATAGAATGTAGGCTGCATTCATTCATTGTTTAAGTTTTCTGACTTGATGACTTGTCTCAATGAGCCATCATGGCTGTCGCTGTGTAATAAATATGTAATCCTCATTTAGATCTAGTGTATAGATTACAAGTTAGAAAACCACATCCATGTAGGTCCATCGGTCCATGAGTTGTGCATACGAAACTAGAAAATTTCATACGCCTGAACTATTGCGCTTTTCTTTACTCTCCTGCATATGAAAATTCATTTGAGGACTTTCCTCTCATGTACAGTTTAGGTCCTTTCACTCACATCAGCTTCCAAACTGCATGTTCCTGCAGGCAATGTGTCTGACAACACATCATACGTGAAAACATGAACTCATGTATGCATGAATTACTATCAAGCACATTTTGCATCTAGTTTTACTAAGTTTACTAAAAAAACTTATATGCCAATACATTTTCTGTCTGTCCGTGTCTCTGTCCGTCTTCACGATAACTCAAAACGGTTTCAAACTTGGTAGACGTATTTTAATGGTCCATTTGAAGGCTAAATTCGAACTTGAGGTCAATCGGCCAATTCCTTCATGACATGTGATACATTCAACGTGTAATTGCATATAAATCATGCTTGTATAACATATAACTCTGTTTGTGAGAAATTAAGGCATGCTAATACCAATCTCACAGTTTTATGAGCTATTCGGTGATTTCTCTGGAATGAAAAGTCGAATTGAAAATTCCTCTTGTCCATCTTGCTTGCAATTCTTGCTTTCTTAAATTTCTATGGTTTTTTACTTTTTTTCTACGGTTAACATTTTTCGAAAAAATGAAAGAGTACATTATGAAAGAGCGTTAGCTTCAAATGGAAGAGAGGAATTTTCAATTCAACTTTTCATTCCAGAGAAACCATTGAATACTTGGCTCATAAAGCTGTGAGATTGGTATTAGCTGGCCTTAAATAAAATGCAAATTTTTACATGTTTTTTGAAATTCCATTGTGAAGCTTTTCTTTTGAGTTGAGCAATGGTTCATATAGATATATCTGAAGATATTTATTTTTTGACTCAAGTTGTTTACTCTTAAGCATTATAAAGTATACTTTCACAACGTAGATTGTACAATACTTTGTTTGTGCATGGCTTAGTTAATGGAACAATGAATTTTACAAGGTTCCCTTCACTGTAGTCGATTTTAATCTACGAGCTGCCTCTCTGGAGTCTCTACTGATGATGTCATGTCATAAGCATATACAACTCTTTCTTCCTTTTTTAGCTATATTACCTTTACATGTAGAAATGCTTAGCTTTTGTATTTTATTTTATAGTGCATACTAAATTTGTTTGTGCTTTGTACATTCTTTTCAGTGCGTAATCCAGTAAATATACAAGAGCACGTTAAATTACAGTCTAGTTGTATTATAAAACGGAAGCACATTACGTATGAATCAATGTTTGTGTGATAGATTTAACAATTCAAGCTTATATATGTGTTTACATATCCAGATCCACACAGATTTATAGATAGTGTGTTAGCGATAGGCTAAACGATAAACACGCCATTATTTAAGCTATAGACGTAAGAAGTCAAACGAAGGACAAAACACTATGAAAAGAGACAGTCAGTAAATATTAATATCACGAGACAATTAATATACTTATGTATTTTGTAGGTAATATTTTACAGTGGTAGTAGTTAAACCATAATTTGAAGTTACATCGTTCATAGTTGTGTGGTATATGATTTATTTCCTTTTAATCCACTCGGACATTTTATCTGATTCTGTTAACCTAACAATTAAATTACTTAGTTATGGTTAATAAATCTGATAGTTACCTATGCTAATTCTTTTTCAGGAAAATGTAATTGGAAACTGACTACGATTGAGCCGACACAGATTTAGTCGCCAATACTATCTGTGGGTTAGTTCAACATGATCATTTAAAATTAAGACTAATTACGTAGGTAAAAGTATGTGAGGATGCTACAGTAGTATTAATTGAAGCAAATTACTAGAAAGGTAGATTCTGTCAATTACAATTAAAAAACTTCGATTCAAAAAACATTCTCCTGAAAGTTTCAATGTTTCGAATTCACTTTGCATTTTAAAGATAGAGACGCTAGATAAACTATCAAGTAGAAAGTAGATTTTAAAAAGTATCACTACTTTGTTTGATAAAGATTTTTGTAAAAATTCACATTCTACTAACTACAATTAAAACGTACCTAATTATTCTTACTTTAAAGAAAGCTTCTTTTGCTTACTTTATAAAATATATTTTAACCCATATTTTTGTTCTATGGCAGTGTTTGAACCAATTAGAATCTCAATCTGATGTGTATCTTCTAAATACGAGTGGAAGTCAAAAGAAATACACAGGGAATTAAAGAAAACAGTCATGCAGCCAATGCCCTTTGTTGTTTGAAAAGAACGAGGTGGAAAGAAGATGTATAAATAAATAATTAAGTGACATTCACAGCTTTATATACTGGCAATTTGTTTCCAGTTGGAGAAGAACGCTGTAAATTACATCGCAAATATATGCCCTTCAGAGTCAAGCGAATCTAAAGCATCGAATTTGTATGGACAACTTTGTACAAGCGTCGGAACGAATTGTTCAGTTGGAAAGAAGCTCTTTGGTTTCTGGCTTCCGCGTAGTACAATAATACAATAATATGATTGTTTCCCGTCGAACAAGTTCTATTTAGAAATTCCGGCGTTGGTGATTTTGTTGCTGTTCGAACACGACTACCTTCCGTGATTTCCCTGTAAGGGGAAAAGAAATTTAAGCCCAGGAGTCTACAAAGCAAACAAAGCCAAACCATGGAAAACCAATAGAAAGTAAAAGTCAGGATTCCAGGGAAATGTAAGTAACGTACGTAGAAACTGCCACACGTTCAGTGTACTCTATACACCACGACTGTAGCTGTGTACTTTCTGTGAACAAAATAATACAACCCACACCCAAAGTGAAAATACTCCTACTACTATAGAAAGAAGCCATACAAATACTAAAACCGAATAGAAACACGTTAGAAACTAAATTACTGGACAAAAGGTAAACCTTGTACTTATGTCCAGATGTACATGATACGACTAGAACTATACCAGAACGAGCATCAAATGCTCAAGAAACACATCCCGTATTATTACCGAACGGAAAACTGCAAATGCCAAACAAACCAGTAAATGTTAAAGTCAAGTCAAAGGGAAAGTGAGAATCAAACTGCTAACAACACAGTCAGTAGAAAATATATAACGCTGCGAGTGCCAAGTATTCTGAGACTGTTTCACTGGAGTTTTTGCTAACAAAAGTATTAGAGAATAGCTGAAAGCAAACAAAAGATATTTCCTTTCACCACCACCAAAACCACACTCCTCACATAACTTACAATCAGTTTCAGTTTCTCCAGTTCCTATTTGTGGTTTCCCTGCATTTTCCTTTACGGTGGAGTGGAACGTTCACTTCATCTCAAACATGTTTTCGCTACATGCACGAAACATTGCACATAGTTTGATTTGATGAACTCTCTCTCCTCCGATGCTACTGCTTTTCGAAGAGAAATAATTTCACTATACCTAAAAGAATCTGTACAAATTCAACCCAATCACAAATTGCTCTTTTATTACAGAAATACTAAATAACACGGACTGGTACAACGCAAAATCTCCTCAGACAATCCAACCTCCCACATACTCCGTTTCGTCGCAGATTCTTTTATTACAAGAAATAATTAACCTCACCGAATTTTCTTCAAGCTGTACATAAAACTAATAGTTCAATAGAACTTTCCGCTTGTGTGTGTGTGGAATTTTGTACTGTTTTCCCTATAGGTCCCTGCAATTACATACACTCTACACGTTTATCTTTACTGTGTCAATTTACAATTTCAATTTAATTCTGTGAGGGACGCAATGGATGGTTATCATCGAAAAATGTGTATTTCCTACGTAAAAACAAAGTGAGTTGAGTTACCTGTATATTTTTTAACAGTCCAGTGAATGCCTACTGTACACGGAAAGAAAGTTACTATATTCATCAAACCTATCCTTATATAATTATTTTATGTAAAGATAACTCGACATTATTTGATACAATGCATCACACAAAACCAACAGTGGTCTAAGTTGCAGTGAGTTAAAAAAAGTAAGCAAAAATAAAAACAAAACACATTGACAGTTGCTTTGTAGAAACGGAAAAAAGCATTGTGCATACTTCTGCTGTTTGTTTCTGACGTGTTGCACCGACCGGGTCATATATCTTCGGGTTATAAAGAGTTATTTCCACGAAGAGAGTCTTCAGCCTTACATAGTGCCATGTGAGACCACAGAGCAGTGTGATGACTGTTTGTGCGCAAATACTTTTTAACCAGTAAAAAGAGTAACATCAAAAAAATTGCAAAGCCAGGTGAAAAAAGATTGCAAGTATTCTCCTCTGCTAATACTTTCCATTATTGCTAATGCTGTCGTCAGTTGTTAAAGGAAGAAAAATACACAAGGACTGCTGCACCTGCACATTTTACGTGTGAGACTTCTTACGGTTGTCTTTTTGTACAAGAGTGTAAAGACTTGTTTTTTGTGTATACTTACTTATATAAGTAGTTGTATTGTTATATTCCCTTGAAAGACAAATGTGGTTAGGATTACTATTCTGTGTGTTTTTAGAATTGTATTGTTATTGATGGTGTTTCACTACAAACAAACCAAAATGAATGCATAAGGATTCCCAAGAAGTCTCATTTATCCAAGTACCTATAAGATTATATTTCTTACAATAATGTTGAGTCGTAAATTGACATTTCCACACAAAGTGCAAGCACACTCAGTAATATACAGTTTCTTGTTACTGCAAACTACAAATTGCATAAAATATTGTAGTCTGCTTGTTCCTCATGTGTCTGTAACAATACACCTGTTATAAATATAACGGGGTAAAAGTTGTAGCTGCGACATAAAAAATGAAATATGACAAAATGAGGAAGAATCTCAGCAGAAAGAAAAAGTACTAAACAACTCAGCTTGAAAATTTACTGTCACAACAGCGCAGAAAATTAATAAGAGACATTTCATTGAGCCACTTTTCCACAGTCTGGAGTGTCACGACTCACAACGACAGAAACTTTTCGCGAATTTCTGTAGTCGCAGAGCTACAAAGCAAAATTGTGTTGGCTTGGTGGAATTGGAATTCATATAGAGAATATAGGATAGTTCTCGACAACAGACACACGTGGATTGAAATTGCACTAAATCATGGTTTTCCTATTTCTGCTGTTGTTTGCCTCCCACGCTTGCTATTTCGGGGTTGAGTGCAACAAAGGCAGAAGCGGCGGTGTCCACAACAGTCCTTATGAGGTAACGACTGAAGAGCCTTATGACAAACACAAACCTGGTATAACCAAACAAACTTTTAAAGGAGACTATGAAAGCAGGTGAGAACCTAGAAAGTCATCTTTCTCTTCAACATTTATAGCACTCCTAGTTCTATTTCTAGTTTCAGCAAATTTCTGTTAATGACAAACTTGTTTTGCATGTGACATTGTCAACAGCGTCTCAAATTATACAGAGCGAGGCTGTAAAGCTATACATAGGTACTAGGTATACATAGGAAGAACAAATCCACTTGAATGCATTAGTTCTACATTAATCTCAAGTTGCAACGCACTTCAGTAACAAAATGACCTTTCAAGTGAAAATTTACAGGCACGAGGATACCCATTTTGGATTTCGAACTATTTCTGTATGTGTAGGTGTATAGGGAAAGCTAACAAATTCATATTTATAAATGCCTTAGGCATATAATGCACATAAAATGTACAATCTTTTAATTGATATCGAATTAATCACATACTATATACAGATAGAACCATCAAATGTTAAAAACTTCTTCTGTAGAAAAAAAATTGCAATTTTGAAAAGAAAAGAGCAGATTTGGTAAAAGGGTTAATTTTAGTAAAATGAAATAAGCAGTAAATTTAAAAATGTGTTTTTTTGTGAATTGCAGTTGGGTGCCTGCGATTTCTGCGGCGGTGATAATCATAATAGTATTTCTTATATCGCTCTTCGCCTGTTGTATCCATTGCCCGTTTTGTTTCGTATATCGGAGAAATGAACCACAGCGAATCGTCTGACAAACAAGAACGTAAAACAGGAGCTGAGAAAATTATCACAGAACAATCATACAATGACGAAGTGACGAATAATGCTCCGATTTATTTTAAGAATTTTTATACCATATACTAGTACATACAAATAATATAATACTCTTGCCATTATGTACATTATCGAAACATACATCTGCGTGTATGTGACTTATCAATAATACAACCTAAAATATATTTACAGAAAATCAATCGCACACTACATATAACCAGACATAGCTAATAGCTATATGTAGTGTAGTTAGTATGCACATAATAATTTACCTACACTATATACGAATATTATAAGAATTCCCCAGCTGCAATTAATTTTATAACACAATTATACCCAACCATACAAATAATATACGCTATACACTTTACAAAACTCATTAAGGTAAAGTAATCCTATACGATTGTGTGTATGTGAACCTATTATTATTACTAACAGCGCAATTACTCGAAAACTTACCCGATGAGAGAGAAAGTCCAATTGGTCCATTTCTATTTGAACACATATTTTATGTTCACGCAATACGAACTCTATACAAAGACCTTATAGTAATATTATAGGAGTGTGTCATGAAGTATTGTCGTATTATGCCCCTTAGAAGTGTCTGCGCTATTTCTTGTGAATTAAAAGCTCCTCTCATGTTTCATCTCACCTTTACAGCGTTGTTATTATTATTATATTATTATCATCTTCCATAATTGCACATAGATCTGGGAATTACTATCATTATAACAATCGCATCCTGCGTGAAGTTTCTTTCATAGCACACGAATGAAGGAACTTGTCCTATATACAAAAGAAACATTTATCTGCTTTTCTTATGCACTCCCCCTACAATAGAAACGGTCAGTGAGTCGTTAAGTATTATTATTACTGCTGTGTGACTCCCTGTGTATTATTTCCACGTGCCGACTCCTTTCTCGGAATTCAGCTTGTTTCATGCATCTCTAGTTATACTACAACATTCATTACGCATTACCCCTTGGTAATTCAATGTGGAAAGTGAAATTTATTAACTTTCTCTTAAGTAAATACCTATCTAGTGCAAATACACTAGCTCGTCCTTGTTACTTGTATAGGTATTATTATATGTACTAGTTTCCTTGAAATTACTAATTGAATCATATTAACTCTCTTTGTGTAACTTACTCGGTGAAAGGAAATCTTAATTGTAACTATTATACTATATGCAAGATGATTTAGCCTCAGTTTCTGAGTTGATCAATTGAGTTATTTGTTTGTTTGTATTGTGTATATCTATAACGGGCATTTTTTGTTTCATATTAGGTTAGGTACGTATATTTAATGAGTAAAATTCAATTAACAGTATATTGATTTGCTTTTGACGAGAATCAACCACAAGATTCAATACAGGAAATTCAGTTTGTTTAATGTAATGACATTTTCTATGTATTCCGCCTTCCTGTCCCTGTATTTGTGATAGAAGTATTAATCAACTACTAGTATTCCTACTCCTACTTGTGAAAATGACAGAAATACAATTGAAGTCTGTGGAATGAAATCTTGAGCGCTTTGTATATAAATGGCAGTCCAATTAAAGTCATTTGGTATATTATGATGAGAATTTACCTATAAATCCTTCGTGTGGATGCATTTGTGATTTGTATGTACGCTACATTTACATCTAAAGTGACTGAATCAGAAAATTCGTATTGATTCACGTAACAATTCATTATGTGTGAAGTATGATTCATTGGTGCATTAACGTGGTAAATGTTGTATCTAAATTATGTAATAAGTCACATTTTTAATGAAAATATTGAAATTAAGACACAAATATTAACAAGGTGATTATTAATTGCTTTATTCTTTATTTTCACTAATACAGTTACTAGTGCATTTTGGTGAAAATGTACTAAAAAATTTTGCACTACGCGAAATATGTATCGGAACGATATATTATAAGATTCTCTTGTCTATCTATCTGTCTATCTATACGCGCGATAACTTTAGAACGAATCAACATAAATCGTTCAAATTTTGTGTACGTGT
>JABASD010004653.1:0-14726 GCA_019776165.1 Pogonognathellus flavescens
ACGCAGAATAGTTCAGAATACATAGGAAGTGTATGGACCGGAACGGGGCATTGTGCGACTATAAGCCCAGCCTTAAAGCTTCACACACAGTTCAGTCAAAGTCAAAACTATCTGTATTAGACAATCATAAATAAATATTCTTACTTGTTATAAACTGAAATGTCTGGTTTCCAAAGTTCGTCATATGCAAAATTAAGTTCTGTTAAATTATTATAATCCTTTGGATCCCAGCGCATATGCTCATCAGTCCAAAACTAACAAATTTAATCGAGAAGAATGTAAGATGTGATAAATTAGTAATTGAATCATATATTATTTGAAAAACAATTAAAGCCGGATACGATTCTTACGAAAACACATAAGGTGTGAAGTGTCAGTAGAGATCTTTTCTCGTCCTTAAAAATTAAGAATAACAAATAATGAGAATTTGAAACCTGACATGACAAATTATAGTGATACGAGTATACGAGCATTAATATTCACCAGTTCAATGGCATTATAGTAAAAGGAAACGTCTACTTCAACAGCATCCTTATGACTTTGGACAGGACGAGTATGACTGTCGTAGTTGCGCTTGAGAATTTGTCGGAGTCTTGAAATATCTAATTGTAAGTTGCATGAGAATGATTTCTTCAGACAGATTATTTAAATGCGTAGTGTAATTGTTAAATTGGTATGCCTATTCAATTGTGGCACGTTATTATTTTTTGATTAACGTATTTAAACTGGAAATGTTGAGACAAAGATTTTTACATGCACCAGTTTGTCTGTGCTGGCTGTGGCTACGTACCTGTGACATCCGCTGCCCCGACGCTTTTGAATGGTGGACAAACCAAGATTAATAAACCTACTACACTTAACCAATTCAGTAGTTTAAGTTTTTTTGCTCTCATTGTAAACAACTAAAACTTTAAATTCTGTGATTTAAAAGGCAGTTATGTAATATTTTTATATCCTGATCTGGAGATGCGATGATGTTGAAAACCTACCGATAACTGCCTCCTCTTAGGTGTGAAAGGAAACGCCCCCGTGTAAATTCTGTTTGCTACTATTGCTACTCTTTACACATCATGAAAAAGCCATGAATCCATAATCTGATATTTATATGATTTAAATCTCCGAACTGAGTAACCTAAACAAGCAGATGTACCTACCTATATGCATGATGTAGTAAATATAAAATATGTAGTATTTACTATGAGATATATTTTATATTGTGAAATGTTTTGTTTTCAACTACATAATTATAAAATTTACTTATTAACACAGGCATGACAGACACAATACACCAAGTTCATATATGAAATATGGACCTTCCATTTAGCAACCACTAAACTGACGATAGCAGCATTTTCTTATATAAAATCCAATAATAAGAACATGAATGATTACACCCTCTTTAAAAATGTATTGTTTATAAAAGCATACCACAACCTAAAACCAACTTCTGCATTGGGTACTTCATTTTGTACTACTGCAACACTTGTATTGAATAAGAGGGATAGCCTGTGAAATACAATAGCATCTCTGGATACATGATCTCATTTCAGTACAATATTGCATTTCACATCAAATACTACGATTTTTTTAGCTTATTATTGTTTTACGCTATGCCTCCATATTATAATGTTTAATCGTTGTATCTATATAAAGGAATCAACAAGCATCAATTTGTATTTATTTTTCAGATTGCTGGAGTGTTTTGTGAATTTGTATATGTATAGTAGATGTCCTCATGCTGACAATCAGTCCATTGATATGTTATGCTCATTGACTTTCATACAGAACATTTTGTGTGATGTACCTATAACAAAAATGACACCACACACAACTGGCAATCCCTTTCCCCCTCGAAATGAAAATTGTATGAATATAACTTATGCATAGCCTTTCATCATTCATAAACCATTCTTTCTGGATTTGGTAAGATACTTTATGTAATCTAATTTTGGTGAGATATTTTAAGTGGTTTGCTTTACCTTATTGTCCTTATACTCTCATTTTTTTATACTTAGTTAATGAAGTCTGAAAGGGTGCAATTAACAAGCTCCATTTGTTAAAACTCATTTTATTTCAAACTAGAAAATCACTTGAAAGCTACATAGTAATTCAGGACTAATAATGAACACCAATAGTATTTGAATTGGGATAGATAAGTAATGGATGTTGTGCTTGATTACAGATGGATTTGTTACACATAATTTTTGTTACAATTGAGCACGTTATATGGACATATTTATTATTATGACTTTTCTTAATGCATTAAATGTATTAAAACTAACTAATTAACAAATTAACATTTTTCTAATCTACAGAAACAAATAACAACGTTCACAGACAATTTTACCTTTATTACAATCTTGATTCGTTTGATATTTCTCTTAATGCCTATAGCTTATTGTAAATGGTAATTTATACATATTAAGGAATGCTTGAAATTGCATAATATTAAAATATATTTACCAAAAATGATTGTCCTATATACTTATTGTCTTTCATATTACACTTTTACGTAAGATACAAAGAGTACATGTGTGAGTACATTAAAGTGATGATGAATTATAAGAACACTAATGTCACTAATCAAATCTCTGCCACGCTTCTAGTACTCCAAATACACAGTAGATACATGAACGACATATAAATACATACAGTAAATACATGAGCAAATATTGTTGTAAAACATTTACAGCCGTCTGCAAATAAGTAAGAATTAATTTGGTACATAATTTACACACACAGTACAATGTACGTAGTTTTCAAGAAAAAACTTACAGCAATGTAATTAATGAGATTTTCAGACAAGTAAGTGTAGAAATAAAGTTTAGCAACCACACTAGTATAAATAATGGCAGAGAAATAAAATCTGCATGTTAAAGAAGGCATCAGTTGCAGTAGCATCAGCAACAAAGAGAAATTATTGCCACAATTAGCTTTCTTATGTAAAGAACAGCCCACAAATATATTTCACAACCGCTAGTCTTTTCTGTAGCCATCATCAAGAACTCCCTTGAAGAATATTGCGCTGACTCGGTCCACCGAAGCTAAAAAATTGAAAACAAAATTAAAAATCGTTTTCACATGAGTAGCCATTGCGTGTTTAAGATAGAATAGGTTATAATATTATCTACCCCCAATTTTTTGTATTAGCTGCGGCTTGTTTTGCCAGTAAATGAAAAGCAAGTATACAGGGATCCCAGATGCTACAATTATAACAGCTACACCTATTTCTGACGCATCACTTGTAAAGAGAGGAACTGCTATTAAAAATACGCATATAATCAAAAAGATTATAGGGACTATCAATGGCATCTGAAATATAAATAATTTCATTTTAGATCAATGTAACATGATAGAAGCAATCTGTTTATATAAATACATAAATTTAAATTCGGCAACAGGTTTACGTTTTATGTAGTTGTATTGGTATAAAACAGGCTTATAGTATACTTTTCTTATAATAATGAATGTGTGTTTGATACCTTAATAGGTCGTTCAGCATCTGGAGCTTTCACTCTTAGCCATAATAAGCCAGCCACGGATACAGTCATAGCCAGAGCTTCCACAAAGGATAAATAATTTATTAAAATGTAGACATCATCGATAATCAGCATAAAAATTGATAACAGTCCCTGTTAAAGCAATATAATTTTCAAAATAACATCAATTTCAGGTGTACAAACAGGAGATGGTAAAAATTAAACAAAGACTTACTAAAAATACAAGCGCAGGAATGGGTGTGAATGTTTCATAATTTATCAAAGCCAGTGCTCTTGGAAGATGTCCTTCACGAGCTCCTACAAATACAAGTCGAGAGGGAGAGAAAATTCCTCCGTTTAACGCACCAAACGTGGACACAGCCACAAACAGAGGAATAATCCACGCCATCACTCCCAATATTTGATCTCCAAAGGACTATGAAAAATCACAGATTAATTAATTTCATACTTTTAGGGAACCGTAAGTTACGTGGGAATAGATACAACCATAATTGGGCAGGTACTCAATATATACTCCGTAAAGAGTATCTTATAAATTATTTTGGAACAAAATCAGAACATGAATCATTCATAAATAATAATATGGACTACTTACCACAGCTACAGCATTAGAAAGAAGAAGCTCTTGTTTAGTTAACACTACCAAGTACGCCACATTAGCTAAGGTGTAAACAACGGTAACCTAAAAATAGTGTAAGAAATTTCATGTAAAAATCATTAATAAATCATGTACATGCGTGTAAAAATGCAATGAAGGCAAATGTCTCATACCATAGGAAGCGAGATCCAAATAGCTCTTGGTAAATTTCTGCAATTATAAGTTTTTCACATTGACAATTGTTTTCAGATGTTGTTTTCCCCTTTCAGGTTAAACATAAATGATTTTTTAATTTAACAATTCGAAACAAAACTTTAACACTTACTTATATGGGTCCTTAAGCTCTTCTGTGACGAAATTTAAGTAATTCCTAAAAATTGACAAGAAATCAATGAAAGTTTAAACTTGCTGTATTCTGATTTCTGTTATACAGATTACAACAATATTCATATTCATATGCATAATTTCCTCATACCCTGCGTTGACAAACTCAGATGATAATATCAAATGTGTTTGAAAGCATCTGATACTATACAGAATTTACATTTCGATATAAAAAGCAGTGTAGGTATAAATAAATTGCATATGTACATTGTTTGCATTATAATAGTTCCATACTGTTTTGATATCAATGAAATAATGACTCACAATCAGAGTACAAAAGGGAATATAACTTCATGCGAGCTTTATGAAACGCTATTACAGTACCCTAATTTACAAGTGCTTTGCTAAATCATTGGATAAAATGATTGATGATAATTCCGCCATACTTAGCTCAATTTACTGCGAGTAATTTATAAGTTATAAGTGGGCATCTGTACATGCATGTATTGTATTTCGTGTCAAATATGAATGAATGAATGAATGAATGCGTCTGTTACCAGGAAAAGAGTAACGTAACATGTTGTGGATTGTGGACATTGAATTTATGAATGAATAATAAATTTGGCTCTACTCACCATCCAGCATAAGAAAACAATCCAGAATAAAAAGACAAAGCTATGTTTCCAGGGTTCGTTGTCGTCCCTTCGAATGGATCACTGAAATTTTCTGTTTTGCCCATGCAAAGAACGACAAGGCCAGCAATAATAATTATGATCAAGGCTCCAATCTTCATAGCTGAAGATACTTTTTGAAGACTAGCTCCCCATTTAACATTGTAACAGTTTACGGCTGTCAAGAAGGCTATGCACAAACACAAACAAATCACTTCGTTTCCAATAAAGATCATACAAATGTGTCGTTTCATTAATTGGTAAATATTTGACAGCAAAAAATGTCGGCTTTCTTTCAAATAAAGACTGAATTTGTATATGAGGCTAACCTATTACGGCAGCACTAAGTAATCGCACCGCCGTATCCGGAGGGCTGCACTCAGGCCAAAACGGTTGCATTAAGTAGTAGGAAAATGTCAGAGCTAAAATAGCGTTTCCTGTCGGTACAATGATGAGCAATGCCACCCACAAAAACTGAAGCAAATCATTCAATCAAAGTTAAATGAGTTAAAAATGTCAGAAAGAATATAACTTTTATTAGTGCCATTCTGACATTATTGCCATATTTATGATCAAAGCAATGTAACATTTTCTTTATGTAACAATTTCTCACCAAAAATGCAGGTAATGGCCCAAAACCTATGAATGAAAAATTGAAAGAATTAGCAAAAATCATACCAGTAAAATATTAATTCAGTCTATGTTGGGTTTATATGTATCTGTATCGTCATTACTTTTTGAAATGTAAATATAATCGCCCCCCGACATCGGTAACATGGTTCCTGTGGTGCAAAAACAATTATCACATTTATCAGTAAGATAATTATGTTTTACAGAAGACAATATACACATGATCGAGCAACCTAACATAATTGTGACGATAATATAATTATAAAGGTCACAAAAATAACATACAGGCACCTACTTATTTATTGCTTGCACTTTAAGTAAAAGTTTTACTTACCTAATTCTGCGTAACACAATGCCCCAACCATGGACATGATTCCGGATAGGACCCAAATGATTAGAGCAACACCAACTGAACCAGAATGAAGTAAAACTCCTTTAGGTGACACGAAAATTCCAGCTCCGATGATAACTCCAACAATAATTGCAACTCCATCGAATAATCCCAAAGATTTTTTCAATTCTACTCCTGACTAGAATATCGTATACGAAAGCATTATCAAGGAAGGTAAATAAATAGTGGACAAGAGTT
Organism: Pogonognathellus flavescens; assembly: GCA_019776165.1. Classification (NCBI taxonomy): domain Eukaryota; kingdom Metazoa; phylum Arthropoda; class Collembola; order Entomobryomorpha; family Tomoceridae; genus Pogonognathellus; species Pogonognathellus flavescens. Next base: position 6,313 of record JABASD010004653.1, read on the forward strand.
ATTTCTGCTTAATAAAATTTGGATTCATACATTCATTGTCTCTTGTAACATCCAAAAGTATATTTAACATGTAAAGCAATTTAATTACCTGTCCAGTATCACTTAGCGGTTGGGCTTCTGGGGAATCGGCAGATACCATGCTTCCACTTCCCTTTGAGAACTTTCCTTTATTCTTCATCTTGATTCACTATTGTGTTTGGAAGAAGAAGATCTTGAATCTACAGTCAGTTTGGCTCGTTCCACCAGAAAATTTTTCCCCACGCCCAACCACTCGTGATGATGTGGCTTATTAGCTCACTCAAGACTTCTGTTTATCTGAAAATTTACAATTGAGAAAACTATTTCAAGGCTGACAATGCGGGTTCAAACTTCAAACACCATTATTTTGTGGTAAACTAATAAATCTATTTTTCACGATTCTTTAAGTAAACTATCTAGGCTTTGTATGTATGACATAACATGAAATCCTCGAACTCAAACTTCAAAGTCAGACACTTTGGGATCATTCTATTGCAACAAGTGAAGTGAAGATGTGCATTGTGGATATACTATCTCAGTATTTAAGAGAGGAGTTAAAACAATAGGTTGTATCTTGTATGCTGCATTTTACTGTATGAACTTTCTTAAGTATTTCAATGAGTGAATAACATTTGAGATGCCAAGTAATATAATAGTGTTTACTCTCACACTCATTCGAAAGGTTGTTTGGTTTACATGTGCACAGTACTGTCAAGCGCAAGCACATAGGCAAACGCAGTACAATTCCACATTACAAATTACAATCTTAGACAGCCTAATTATTTGGCTTAGAAAAGGTAATCCGTATTGAAGAACCTACAACAAGACCTACACATAATGATATGTGTACTTAGATTAGATATGTACAAAATAGTAATATTATTATTATCACTTCCAAATTGAGGATTGTTAAATTGGGTGGGTATTTAACACTAACTGACAAACTTTTTTTACATCTGTGGACAATGGTTCATAGTGTTTTTTAGAACTATAAAAACATGATTTTATCGGTAAAAAGTGGATGAAAAAATGGATTGAATGAAACAGGAAAGAAATATGTACGTTTAAACAATTGAATAGAACAAACAGAAAATATTTGCACGTGCATAGTTGGAAATGTGTAAGGAATTTACAATACGATTCGGAAAGCACACCGGTGTATTGTGGAAGAAATTGTGATTTTATATTTACAGAGACAAAAGCATTTTGTTCATGTTTGTCAATTGTAATATAAATGAAGCTTCGTATTGAATAAATCTTGTTAGTGAAGGCAAAGATAAGATTCTAAGATACCTATACACATAGATTCTATTTAAGATAAACACCTACAGTTCTCACACGTTGTGTGCTTGATAATTGCAGTATTATCCATGTATCATTGTCCATGCACTTTTTATATGATATTTTTTCTATCAGCTATTCTCTGATGCATACCGCTTCCTTCCACCCAATTATGATTTTAATTTTTTCGGTTTATGTGTAGATTATTTCTTTTACAGGCTAACCGATATTAACTGCGCGAACGGTGATGATTACTTCTAGTAATGCGTATAAGTACATTAATAATTTATGATCTCATCTATCACTTCACTTTATCACAAAAATTACCGTGTCAGTATTGGTGGATGGTAAAGCTATAAAGTAAGAATTCGACACTGAAAGTAGAGAATGATTTCGAATTAAAGTTAGATTGTATAAACATCCTGTAACAGTACTGCAATGAACGGCAAGCGTTTAACGAAAGTAACGGAGTGGGGAGTTAATTATTTGCAGTTCATTGCCACAATAAAATTTAACGATCAGACAAAGTCAAGGAATTTGATTTCAATGTCAAATGTGCAAATCGTTCGTTAGTCTAATAAAATAGTTGGGGAAACCATTAAGAGCAAAAAAAACTGAAAGAATGCAAAGAATTATTCACTCATTTTACACTGAAACCATTGCAATTGACAATTTTTTAATTTTATGTACATAAAGATAATAGCATTTAGCAGCCATGCTTTGAGTACATGACATAATTTGTAAAAAGGTAGCAGCACAAAATGTGCGTATACAAGTAGGTCCCATTCTGAAATCGGCAGGTTTACAAAAATAAGTTCCACGAAGTTGGAGTTTTTGAGACTTTTTGTATAGGTATAAGGTATAAGTTCAATCTCATCGTCGCAATAGAGAGAAATTGGATAAAGGAATGAAGACGCAAGAAGATAACAGTAAAGTTTATTTATTCCCTTAATGCACTATAAATACATTTGCGATAAAATAAGGGGTCTAGAGTCGTTTCCCAAACAGCTGCAAAAGTTCACCACGTGCTCCTGCTCATAAGTATTTTTGCATCTTTCGTTACGGGAATTAAAGTTTTATTATTTCTTTATCATAGTAATTTGATCGACAAATCTTTACAAGATAAAATACTGATCGTGAGCTTTAAGTATGTCGATCTTTGCCCTTTTAATGTTTTCAATTCAAAGTCCAATTTTTGACGACAATTAAAATCCAACTGCTTGAAAGTACATTCTGATTCTTTATCGCACGAATGTACAAGATTTTAACACAAAATTCTGTGTATGCAATGAAATAAGCTTGCTCTGCGATAATCAGTCGGATGAGTAGTAAATGAATTAACACACCCTCGGTCGGCAAACCAGACGCGACGAAATCTGATTCTGTCGCTTGTAATGTTAATATAGTACGCCTCATTTAAGTAGGTATATTTCATTTTGACTGCATCAATTCATATCACAAAACTTTCTCATATAAGAAATTGTGAATCGGACAGGATACGAGTGTATTTGACCCTCATGTAATGTAATGACATGAGTACGTGTTAAGATAATTCTTAAATGGCTGAGCTATTACATTTCATATTTAATTTGGCTAACGATTAGTCTTGTGGTTGGCAGTGTGGTAATGATAAGGCTACGTATACACACATTACATGTGTAATGTTAGATTTATATAATTTTCTAGTTATCAGTCTGATTGTCTCTTCGTACACAGTAGCATTTTATGGGAGTAGTGGTTACCAGTTACGGAGGAACGCAGGGCAAGTGTGAAAAAACCTCAAAGCAAACTTAATAAATATTACAGCATGTTCTATAACATCACAGGATAGTTGCATATCACACCATGTACACTTTCCATATAAAAAGAGTCGTCTTTCATCAGTTAAGAATTAAACTGTCATATGTCATATAGAAATGCTCACAATTAGTTCAGCATATTATACCATACCTAGTAAGCATTTTGCTTGTGTTCAAGTGTTGCAACATAAGTTTTGTAAGTTGTAAGTGATGTATGAGCATGTAGAAATAAGAAGAATAAGCTGTGACTATCTGTCAGCCTCCAATTTAACATTTGTAAAGATGCTAAGAATACACATACTGTGTACTAGACAGAACTTTGCATACTTGCTTACATACTTATTAGATTCAAAGTTCATTATAAGCAGTAATATAAAAATGTAACAGCTAAAGCACAAAGAAAACCAATAAACTCATATTATTACCTCCACTCCACAGATAAGTGTAATTTAATACAAGTTTATACTAATAAAAATTAACCACATAAATATTAATTACGGCTCTCCAAGCTCATATTTTATTGTGCTGTATTGAATTTCAATTTCAGGACAGACTATATCTTTACAGACATAAATTTTGCACGAATAAACGTGGCATGTCCACTTTAGAAGAATTTCTATAACAATATTTAAAAAAATGACATTTTAATGGATATCTTGTCGCGACACTATTCTACATTTAGTTAGTTGTTACGATTCCCTGGTTATAATACATGAATACTTTTACATAGGTACTTCCTGACACGCTACATTCTGTGTAGCCTATACACTGAACCACTTACTACTATTATTTTTATCTGTATAATTGAGTCTCAGGAAGGTGTGCCATTTATTTCTGCACAGTCTAATGCATAAATAATGAGCATTATTGATTGATTATTATTATTATTCTCATGCACTCATGCACCTGTGGTTGTGAAGATCATAACGATACTCCACTCTATACTGAATTGTAATTATTACCTTCAAGATATTGTATGGAAAAGTTATTACAAATCAAAGTTGTTCTCTGAGGCAACCTGCACGTAGTAGATGCAGCACAAATATACAAACTATTTTCGTTTATTGTCGTACTGCAACTTACAAAGAATAACTGATGTGCGTAGTAATAATATTTGCATTGTAAACACATTGTGCTTAACAGATGCGGTGTTTGCTGTACTTATTCTTACATGATGCTTTTCTATGTACACGAATAATAGCCTCTCTATTAATAAACTGCTTATAAGGTAGTACACACACAAAACGTATGTGCGCCAATATACCCTATTTCTGTTTACTCATCTAAAAGGCATTAAGTGTGCATACATGAATATGAAAGAAAGGAAATTGAAGGCACCCTATTGTGTATTACATAATTGCTTGTTTTCTATTTAAATATTTTGTTTAGTTCGTCTTTCATATAACCGTTCTGAGCCGTGGTGTATGCATAATGTATTTGCTAGCAATTTTACAGATGTAGATATATATATTGTACCCATTATACACATTCGGAGTATAATATCATGATTTTTAAAACCATGTGCTTTTCTGCAATAAATCCTGAGATTTTCAGCATTATTTTGCTCGTAATAAAACAAGTTGCGCACTACAGCCAGGGAAAATTGAGAATACCTACTGATAAACTCAATAAACATTAATGACATAAAACAGCTTGTTCATTTCACATCAATTATCGACAATAATATATCATTCGCGTACATTCTAACAATAAACAAATATTGCAGACTTATGTAACTTATAGAAGCACAGGTATGCAGTAACTGTTAACTGGCAAAGTTAAAGATTCTCTACAGAACCAAACTTCAAATTGAATATATGTCAAGTGTAACAAAGCCATTAAACATCATAGACACTTAACAACATCAGTAAAAACTGCTTTTCAGCTACTACACCGAGAGACTATACTGTTTGTAGAAAGTAACTTACTCTACTAGAAATCAAACATTCCGACGATCTCAAGAAGTCACTTGAAGTCTGTATATAGGTACAGATAGTGCGTATTTAAAAAGGTTCTCCTTAATTATGTGATTATATTATTTTCCTACTTTATGCTTAGATCAATTAGCTGTGCATTTTAATGAATTGAAATGATGTTTTTCGGTAGGAAGTTCCTTTGATTTTGCCCACCCGGTATGATTTAATCTTAATGGATTACCCATAATGAGCGGTAATTAGTAGTGACGTGTTATGTTGCAGCACTATTAACCTTTAATTAACATCCCAAGAAAGATTAACACACTCCATAAATGTACATACCAAAGCCATTTGTAAATCACATTTACATATTGGATATATTATAGTAATTTTAATAAAATCACAAAAAGACTGACTTACATCAAATGTGCAGATCAACCAGATTTTCAGATTTCATCACAGTAGGTAATAAATAATATTATAGAACACAAAAGGCAACATTCAATAACGCAGTACACAGATACACAACTGCAGTACACACGAAACTGCAATAGTAGAAGTAAAGATGAGGGAAATTGAAATACACTTGTTGCACCGAAGGCAGAAAAGAGTGAACTGTCCGACAGTCTTCTAAAACTGTCTCACTTGTTTGACTATATTGAATGTATTCTGTCTAAAGTAAAGCATGTGGGTTTTTAGTGTGCATGCATTGGTTTCATTGGAATACATATAGAATCTACACTTTGCATTTGTAAGTGTGTAGGCATGTATTTATCAGTTCTAGTATTGCGACGACATTACAACTAACTGGGTATCTAACTAGGTACTACTGTGAAATACATACAGACATGTCTTGAATACTTAAAAGAGTATATTTCTATATGCGTGTGCATCTTACTCTTCTATCTACACTTGAGAGCAGCTTGTAGCATGTTAAAATATTTTTCTTCTCACTTGTGTGTCTCGTGTACATCTAAATTTTCACAAACATTATCACAACTTACGACTGACTTGTTTACAATAATGGTCCTTCCGTCTTTTTCTATTTTATGCACTTCTCATTCTCATTTTCAAACATTTCACGGTTCATGGATACATAAGAACAATCCTTGCACTATTCACATATGCAAATGTAATTCCACTTTCGATTATGTACCTATATCTTATGTATCTATGCACAATGCAAACACACATTGATAATACAGTATAAAATTCCCTCTAATGTTTAATTGTCAACTGGGGACTGAATGGGTGCCATTATACACTTAAGTTGAGTTACACAATCTGTGTGTATTCATATATTCTTACGGCTGTCACAGTAGCAGAAAGAAATCCCATTTTTCAACTTTATAAATATTCTTCTGAGAATTGTAGGAGAATTGAATGTACCAGACTGTTAGTTTTATAATGGTATACCCGAGAATGTTCTATGTTCACTGGTAAAACGTCCTGAAACCCCCGAATTAGTAAGTACAACTGAAAATGTCAAAATAAAATACAGGAAATCCAAATGATATTACAAGTAAGAGTAGTAAGGTTGTCTAAATGAAAGCTTCATGTACGCATAAAAAATTGTCAGTCTGAATGTAGGCATCAATATTCTACCACTTGCTAAATAATAGACTCTGGAGTTAACGGACGAGTAAGTTTAAGGTTTAAGAATAGAACTTGGATAAAAACTTCAAATCGTGGTGCATACATTTCAATCTCCACGAACTGTAGTGGCTTAAGCTTAGTTTACAAAATGATATAATAACAGTGTTTAAGATACAGATGAAAATATACTGCTTAGCTAAGCTAGGTACACATAGGATAGCACTATGTTCCCACAGAATTGGAATCATCCTAGTATAAGTTAAGCACAGAGATACCTAGACTATTTACTTAAAAAGATAACCTATATTTGCGTAGTATTATGAATATTATGCAAACGATACTGTCATGAAACCGAAACTTAAGCATTTCCGTCTGTCTGCATTCATCTGAGTGCACGTTGAGTGTGTAACATTTGTTATATTGATATGGATTATATTATGGCTTATTTGTACACAGCTTACTTAGATATAGTTGCGCTGCGGGTAGAAAAAACAGTGGCTCAATTTACTGTGTGCATGAGGTGAATATGTAAATCTGTAACGACGCAGTTATGTATGTACAGTATGTAGAGTACTCTAGTACATCCGGAAAACCAAAGTTTACTCTTTTTTACCCTGTAGAAACTATAGACCTGTATAAACTCATGAAAAGCGTATGTGTTGGTGTGAACATGGTAAGCTATTAACGTTGCATTCGTGCTACAGATATACATAATAAGGCAACCTTGCGAAGATCTGTAATTACATTAATGAAGTGATGAAATGACATTGCATATGTAGCATGGGATGTACACTGACTGATGGACATTTACTGTACATTTGAATTTGACGTGTGACATTTCAATAGAATTTTAAAGTTTAGTTAGATATAGTACTTAATATAGTACAGTAAGAATGGGGTTGACAAACTGTAGTTAACATTTTAATAGTTTCTGTGGAGTAACTAAAACTTGGAATTATGTGTGTTTTCTTACATTGCTTTATTACACCTATTTAATTAATACAGATTACAAAAGCAAAGATGAGATTTCTCTTCACTCGAACACGGGTACACAAGGGTATACTGAAGCTTATACGTCAAATTGAAGTGGGAATGGAGAATGCACAAGATGAAGTTCTAACCTCTTAGTGGACTCATCTTAAAACCCACCCACCTCCTTCAGAAACAATGTATCTTTCGACATCCCTTTATAAACAATTGTTGACCAGTTTACTACGACCTAAGCACAACACATTTTAATAGTTGAATCGTATCCTTAAGAAGTGCGCTTATATATCAGAGAATGGATACAGCAATGCAATACATGGGCTATGGACATTTTGGACATGCAGTAAGATGTGCAACCTAACCAACCAATAATGATGTGGAATGTAATGCAGCATCTGCACTACAGTGAACCCCTTAAATCTATCTTCACATTATGTTGAGATAATAATGCAGACCGACAATTGTCAATTATTTTACCCATACTAGTACGGCATGATTCAGGTTTATCCTTTTGTATTGAGTATATCTTCCTTTCATTCCCAAAATTTAATTCGTTGCTGCTCCACCCATTGTGATTGAATTTATTAGTATAACCTGCTGTGTGAATGTAACAGTATTTCTTAGAGTTTTTGCATCTTGCATTACACTACACATACAGAGCAACATAAATGATCCAAGTAAAGAAAGGAACACACGGTTGGTTAGCATACTCGAAACCTGAAACATTAGGGGCTTACAAACCAAAAGCCGCGGTAGTTGTCTCATGGCTCTTTGTCTCATAAGCCGAAGAGCTTTTTTTCTTCAGATTGAGTGCTCC